>WNWU01000040.1:7793851-7820355 GCA_012654045.1 Ptyas mucosa | reverse complement strand
ATTATTATTATTATTATTATTATTATTATTATTATTATTATTATTATCCTTTTCCTGCCACTCCCACCAAGCCACACCAAGCCATGCCCACAGAACCGGTAGTAAAAAAAATTGGATTTCACCACTGGCTTAGTGCCTATGTTCTCTCAATATTGTGATGCCCCTTTAAGAGATTTTCCCTCTTCATATTTCTCAACTTCCTGGTAAGTCAAAGTGTTAATCAAACTCTGCTAGAGGAAAAAAGATGTTTAGGAGTATTCATGTCAATTATACATAGGCCATCTCTGTATATGAAAAAATGTGTAACTTATGGGCTGCTTCCTTTAAAATATATATATAAAACAGTTGTTAGGGGGACTATAGAATCAGAGGAACACAATCCATCCCCTGCTCACAGTTCTTCCATTCTGAATCATCTCTCATTCTTCATTCATTGTTCAATAAGGTTCAAGCAGGTGTTTCCTCTCTGAATTTCTTTTCATGAAAATAGAGATTCATTTACACCCACTTGCATTATAGCATGCATGTAAAGAGAAACTGATTCCAGAAAGACCTCTGTAGCCAACAGTTTCAAAATTCAATCTAGATGATTTTTACATTTTATTTATTCAGCACTAAAACGGATGAAAACTAAAGCAAAAGTCTTAATTCTTTTATAGCACAGGTGTCAAACTCGATTGTGTCATGTGACATATCATGACATTTTTTGCCTTTGCAGAACTGGGGTGGGCGTGGCCTGCGCATGATGCATCCCGGCTGCCAGATTGACAGGCCTGTTATAGGATGTATTAAATCTCTTTCACATTGGTAAGGTGTATACAAAATTCTACAGAAGTAAGCAAGATGCTAAACTTTTCCTACAGCTCTCTGAGACCAGAGTATCCATATTATCTATCCTGAACCATAGGTGACCTGGGAAGTCTCCTAGACATAAATCATTTACTGCAGCCATTGAAAAAAGGCTATGTGAAGATCCAAGTGACTGGTGGAGAGAACATAACATAAGCCTTAAAACTGTTTGCAAGTTCCTTAGTTTAAAAACTCTTCTAGCATCAGTAGGCATTGAATAAATATCTATTGTTTTTTCCTCTAAGTTTATAATCACAGAAAGAATATTATTGTATTGATTGGAAACCTACCTTAGGGACTTATCATTTCAATGGCTGATATAATAAAGCTTCACTACATAGTGCTTTTCAGGGGTCTTTGGCAGTGGGGGGTTGCTACCGGTTCTCCCCGGTTCTTGCGAACCGGTAGTGGAAATTTTGAGTAGTTCAGAGAACCGGTAAATACCACCTCTGCCTGGCCCCGCCCTCAATCTATTCGCTGCCTCCAGAGTCCCAGCTGATCGGCTAGAAGGAAAAAATCAGGGTTCACTTGACAAAGAAGAGGAAAAAAAAAACAAGACAACTTAGCTTTAAATTGAGAAGCCAAGAAGCCTCCCAACTGATCAGCTAGAACTGATCCGCTCCTTGTAAACCGCTCAGTGGTGGTAGATTGGCAATTGAGGCCAAGCTGTCTGAAAGCAGTTTCCGATGCTCTCGGTGGTGGCAGAGTGGCAAAAAACTGTTTAAACTCTTGCCACAGCGCTTCAAAGGGCTGCCCTACAGCTGATCAGCGGTAAAAGGCAGTGTGGTGGTAGGCCAGTGTGCTCCAAAAACAAATTGGTAGACCAGTATGCTCCAAGAACAAATGGGGAGACTGGTACAGCTCTGCAAGCAGTTAAAAGCCTGGTAGACCAGTAGCTTTGCTAAATCCTAAAGAATTGTTTGTCACATGACCATCAAACCATGCCCACAAAATAAGCTATGCCCGCAGAACCAGTAGTAAAAACATTTAGAACCCATCCCTGGTCTTTGGGTACCCAAAGACTGCAGATTATAGAAGAAAAGAATGTAATATGTTCAGTAGAGTGTGATGATCTCGTAATACATTCCCAAAACCGAGAAGAATTTCCCAATAGAAAAGCAGACTTTTGTGAAAAAAGACTTCTGAAACCTAGAACTCTTTCACTCTGAAACTTTTAAAATGGAAATTTACAGATTGAACTAAGTTAAAATAAGTTTGATTTGATTTGGACTGGCCTTGTATGAATCATATTTGTCAACCATGTTTAATTGCTTAGCATAATGCGTATGTGAATCAAACCAATGTGTCATAAACTCTAAAAGTATCTTTAAGAAACTACAAGGAACTGCAAGAACTGTTTCAAGCAACAGACTTGTCAAATCAAGGCATTCTTTTATACAGGATGACCATTTATGTACTGTCACAGAAGTGACATACTTTATATAAAACTTGCACCTTGTACATTGAATTACTGGCAGAGACATTCCCCATTCTGTTGGCCTCTAGAAAGGTGACACTAAAACTTCTTTTCACTGGGCCAAAAGTGAATTTTGGAAGGCAAATGCAGCATACCTGTAGTGGGAAAGGCTAGTCCAAATTCTCCATCCTCTAGTTTATTATTGTTAAAGATAATCAGTTCTCCAAAACCAGCAAAGTAATAAAAAGATAGCAAGTGATCTTTGTCTTGAGAATGCTATTAAATTATTTGGCAGGTAAATAAGGGCTGGTTTGGTATATACCAATAACTGTACCCTATTCAATGTAAAAACAGAATCACTTTGCTTGACTATGTTCATTTTGTCCTGGATAAATATAACACTAATTCTGTGCATAATTCTAACACTAACATAATTCTGCATGAGATTACTGAAGATAGATGTAACTAGGCTTTTCAACAATCAAACAAAGTTCCAAAGAACTTTACTGATTTTTCCAGATCTATTATTAATCTAATGTATATGTGAAGTTCATATATATGGGGAAATCAGAACTGAATAACACAGTATAGGACAGTGATGGCTAACCTTTTTGCCGTCGTGTGCCAAAAGCGAGGGTCACGTGGGGGGTCGCGGGTGCATGTGCCCACATCCATAATTCAATGCGCCCCACCCTCCCGCGCATGCGCACTTGACCCCCCCCACACTTCCCCCTGCTTTTGGCACAGTGGGCCTGGTAGGCCCGCTTTTCCCCCTCCCCAGGCTCCAGAGGCTTTCTAGGAGCCTGGGGAGGGCAAAAACAGCCTTCCCCATCCCTCCCGGAGGCCTTCCGGATGCCGGAAACAGCCAGTTTCCCGACTTCCGGTGGGACCAGAAGGCCTGAAAATCAGTTGGCTGCTGCGCACATGCATGCTGGAGCTGAGTTAGGGCAACACTCACGTGCCCACCAAAATGGCTCCGCGTGCCACCTGTGGCACCCGTGCCATAGGTTCGCCATCACGGGTATAGGATTTGATTGGAGTTCAGTTTTGGAAATGGACAGCTGGTCCACTAACCAAGCACATAAAATAGTAATATCACTAATATCAACAGAAGCAATGTATTAAGGCCCAGACTTTTGGGGTTTACAATCCCAAAAGGCTTTAGCATCTCTGGATAGGAAGCAAATCTGGTAGTTAGACCATGGTTTCCTTAAAACTAATATTTTGCATCTACACTGAGTTTAAAAAGAAAAGTATGATAAGAAAAGTATATTTATGAGTAATGAAGATTTTTAACTGAAAAAGAATAATTCAAAACATTAGCCTGCAGGGAATCAAGTTCCTTTTCTGTATTATATCTCTGTGACTACCAAGCTTTAGCACTTATACTACATCATCAGTAAATCTTTTATTTATTTAACTTATTACACTTACAAATTTGAAGTCTCTTGCCAGCGTACAGTAATAAACACTATTCTTGGGAAACCAGATCTTCTCTTCCAAACTGTTCATAGTTTGTTTGAGATAATTAAACATTTGTTCACGTGACTACTATATTCAGTTACTTTTAGTAAAGGATCCTTTAGGACAGAAAATGTCTCCTATTCTTTGAGATTATTCTGCTTTAGTGACAGAACATAAATTCTATGTGCAGAATAGCTAGCTGCAACTTGTAACCTTCCACTTGGGGATTCCAGTAATAGATGGTTTCAGAAAACATGCTTCAAACAGTTGAAGAACTACAATGTAAACCTTTCATATTCTCTGAAGATATGTCTTTCCTGCTTCTAGCTTAGAACCAGATTTAAGAGTTCTGGATAGCAATGCCATATTGTTCTGACCCAGCTCCCCAAACACAACAAACCCTCTGTATTTAAATCAATGATTCCTTTATTAGGATCACCAGCAGCCCCAGCAAAAAGTTTCTCAACGCAGGTTAACAAATCTGTCCAGTAGGGAAGTGAATAGTTGTCTGTCACATCTATTCAGCTCCACCCCGTACCTTTTATTCCCAGAGCTAGAGTGGGGCTTCGCTAGCAATGCTGGCTCTTCCATCCCAAGGATTGGCCCACAGAGTTCCACTGCTCTCCTCTCCTCTCTCTTTTGCACATCCGTGCATCAGGCACTGGACCAAGCTATTCCTCCTCTTCCTCATCAGCCACCTCCAGACCTGGGGGCTGTTGACTCTTTATCTGAGAGCTGATGGATGGCCCAGGTTCCACCTCTGCCTCTCTTTCTCTGACAGTTCCATTCTCCCTTCCTCTCAGAGCTCTCAGGTTGCCTTGATGCTGACTCTGACTCCCACGCTGCCTCCTCATCTGATTCGGCTGCTGGAGCGGCCAGCAGCCAACAGGCCACAACACATATGGATGTTATCAATAGTTCTGAGATGACCCCATTCTTGATCCATCTTCTGAAGAGGTCCAGCTGTTGCCTCCATTTGGTTTGACAACAAACCCTTCTAACTCTTCAATAGCAACAATTGCTACTGAAATGCAAGTGAAATCTAAAACAACTGCTGTGCTATAAAGTTTCTATAACTGCAAATTAACAGCCTTGCATTTTCTGGCTAGCCATGCTCACCAAAAATAGTAGATAACAGCTGGACTTCCCAACCACAACAGTTGCCCTTCACATTACAGTTGACCCTAAGATACTACAAATGAAGCAACCTCTGTTAAGATTTTTTTTTTAAAAAAAAAACAATATTTTACATAAAACAACTATCGTATTTCAGGAACTATTCATGCCTTGGTGAAACATTATTTTTAAATGAATGCCATATTACTCATTATCTTGGCATAAAATTTAGCCTGCCTTGACGTGTTCAGTTCCTGGAAGATAGAAGAATGGTTATACATGTATGGCTTTTTATTGGTTCCAATTTAAAAAAAAAATCAAGACACACTGCTTATTATGTTCATTTTAACTCTAATGATAACGTTCAGCACCAGAAACTAACTACAGCTGAGCTCTTAATTTGTAACTGTGAATTTAGTTGCTGTTAAAAGAGGGATATTTAGTGTACCTTAAACAAACACAAGGAAGCATTCGTCTTGGGAATGTATGGAGAGTAGAAATGTTTGCCAATACAGTTGTATCAAAATGAAATCTGATTTTCATGACTTTTGAGATTTTAATGTTTTTAGCATGCTAATTGTTTTATTTTACAATATAAGCAGCCCAGAGTTGCTAGACACTGACAGCATATCCACAGTAGTATATCCGATCGATAATAAGAAACAAAACACAGTATTATTTTAATGGAAATCTACTGGTTTTTTTACTCTGAAGAACATCTTTGTCTTTGGAGAATTTCTATTCCAGTTAAGCATGAGGGGAGTTAAATGAGAGAGGAGGTTTGATGCTAGTTGCCATCTGAGATTTCCTCCATGTCTCTGCTGAAACTAAACAGGGCTTGATTTGGTCAGGACCAAGATGGAAGATGATCAGAGAATTGCCTGCTTTGAGTTCTGCTATGGAAGAAAGGCAGAGTTTAAATGTATGAAAGAAGCAAGAGTTCTTCATACCAAGGGGATGTAGCCCTTAGACATTACTAACAGAATTGTCAGCCTGTTACTCTCTGTATATATTTGGTATCTGTCCCCCAAATTCTTTAGCCAGACAGCCAGACATTTACCAAAAATAACAGTTTGGATAAAGCTGTTACTGAAGACTACATTTTCAATGAAAACAATAAGCATCATAAATCTTCATAGGTCTATGCAGGTAGTCCTTGACATACAACAGTTCATTCAGTGACCGTGTAAAGTTACAACACCAAAAAAAAGTGATTTATGACTATTTTTCACACTTACGACCATTGCGGCATTCCCATGGTCACACAATCAAAATTCAGACACTTGGCAATTGATGGTTACAATGTCCTGGGATCATGTGATTCCCTTTTGTGACCTCCTGACAAGCAAAGTCAATGGGAAAGCCAGATTCACTTAACAACCCATGGTACTAACGTAACAACTGCAGTGATTCACTCAACAACGGTGCCAAGAAAATGCATAAAATGGAGCAAAACTCATTTAACAATTGTCTCACTTAGCAGGAGAAATTTTGGGCTTAATTATGGTTGTAAGTTTTATTTTTATTTTATTTTAATTTTGATTTATATGCCGCCCTTCTCCGGAGACTCAGGGCGGCTTACAATGTGCTAAGCAATAGCCTTCATACTTTTGTATATTTACAAAGTCAGCTTATTGCCCCCACAAACTGGGTCCTCAATTTACCTACCTTAGAAAGGATGGAAGGCTGAGTCAACCTTGAGCCTTGGTGAGATTTGAACCTGCAATAATTGCAGGCAGCTGATGTTAATAACAGGGCTTTAGACCACTGTACTATCCAAGGCTCTAAGTCCAAGTTGAGGACTACCTGTAGTTGGCACTCAATTCCTCTAGGAAAATGTTGCCACCAAATAAATAAACACTTGTAATAGTCTCACTCAATTGCATTTCTAAAGGTCAGGAAACGTAGTGTATGAAATTATTCAGGAGAAGAACTGAATTCCAGGTAGTGTAAAAAAAAAAACTGCCCTCAGGACATAACACAAAAGTTCATCTGAGGGAAAGTTTAATTGTTAGGTAGGATGTTAGAAATTAATATGGCATCTGAGCCATAAACTGTGAAATGCCAGATTTTTGCTCTACTTTTGATTTATTGTTACTTCACCTTAGAAAGTTCAACCTCTCAAGTGATTTAAAAACAATTGGTCAGTTTTGTGTTTCATTTCAATTTCAGCTTGTTTCAGGTAAAAAGTCCTCTACAAACAAGTTCCTATTTCCTTTCAAATAACCCATTTTTTTCCCCCTTTGAATCATTGGAAAAGAAAACACACAGTAAATGTTTGCTTTCTCTTAATCTGGAAGCAGCAGTAACTGTTCTACTGTGTAAAGAACTTTGTGTTTTTCCTTTAACATACTAGAAGAAATTCCTGTGGCCTCTTTTTGTACAATGATGTGAACTAGAGCAGCTTGAGTTTACAACATCATATTAGAAGTCAGCTCTTTTCTCCAATCTTTCCATGCATCAGTCTCCTTCCTCCAGCCCTTCCTCACAACTAAAAAGCACCTTTTTCCCCCTTCCATAGAAAACACTGTGCCCTTGTTTTAAGCAACTGCTTTTTAATTTTTTTGTTGGGTAGTACAGTCATACTGTAATGCCGGTAAACAAAAGTCACAGTGCACCATCAGGTTTAGCTGTGGACTTTGGGATTATGAAATATATCCAATATAGAAATATAAATATAACCAATTCAGACTCATTCATTAGTCACCTCCAACTTTAGGGCTAACGTTGATCTTAATTTCAATATCCTTTTGCATTATTGTGTTGGAAAATCAATCCCTTCTTGAGCCAGACCCTTGTGGTTAGGAGAATTGTATTTATTTCTTCATCACATTCCTGTCTCTCTAGAATATTGACTCAATGTTTGGTTATTGACTGATGGCCTGAAACACATTCTCAGGTATATTTTGAACTCTAGGTTCTATTTCCAATAAAGTTTCCATTTACATAATCAGCAAGAAAGATGCCAAAAGGGAAAAACAAATTTCACAAACACAGGTATTTAAAAACAGCATTCATAATTTATAGTCGTTCTTTGGAAGTGTTTTGAATAATGAAGATTTCCACATAATAAACCTGATAATAGCAATAGCACTTAGACTTATAAACCACTTCACAGTGCTTTATAGCCTCTCTAAATGGTTTACAGAATCAGCATATTGTCCCCAACAATCTGGGTCCTCATTTTACCCACCTTGGAAGGATGGAAGGCTGAGTCAGTCAGGATTGAGGGAATCGGATTCCTGACAATGTGAGCAGAATTAGCCTGCAGTACTGCATTCTATCACTGCACCACATGGCTCAGTCTGTAATAAATAGAATTATAAGCAAAAAAGGAACTTAAAGATCATCAGGTCCGATCTCTGCTCATCTAGTAGCAGATAACCATCTAATCTCTGTGTGAAGACCTCCAGCAAAGTAGAACTCATCACTTTATATATCGGTCTGTTCCTCTGGTAGACAACATACAACCAAGAAGTCCTGATGTCTGACTTCAAGCTGTTTTCTTGTAGTCTTACCCCATTGCTTCTAATCTTGTCCAAGACCATTACCAGACAAGTCCCTTGCAACCTTTAACTTTTTTTAAAAAAAAAGTTATATCTTATAACTTTGCAAAAGTTATATCTTCTTTTAAATTTCTTTTCTATAAGTTAAAAGTACACAGGTCCTTTAACTGTTTCTCATAAGGCTTGGTTTCCAGACATTAACTAATTTGGGAGCCTTCTTCTAAATTTATTCCAATCTGCCTCTGTCCTTTTTGGACTACAGTGCCCAGAACTGGACACAGTATTCCAAGTGAGAAGGTATCCATGGCAGTGTAGAGCAGGAGAATTGCTTCCTGTGATCTGAATTCTATGCATCCCAGAATGGTATTTGCTTTTAAACAATTGCAATCTTGTCTGATCTTTAACTTGTGGTTGACAATCCTCCCCAGAAAGTTTTACATGTGCTACTGCCAAGCCAATAGAAAAATATAAAAGAAAACTCTCCATAGAGAGGAAGTCATTTGTAAGCCTTTTAAAGCAGTTGGCCAGAATTGATGGAGAGTTTAGTCCTCTTATTTTCCTTTCAGATAGTTCTCTATAAGCAGAGCTGAGAGGATACCTTCAAGAAAAGGACTGTTCTCTGTAAAGTAGGGCACACAACTATCCTTTTTCCAGTGAGAGAATAGATTCTTAAAGGACTTGACTGCTCTGTACAATCCAAATGCATTTGAAGTATGATTTGTTTATTTTTGATATATCTCATAATAGGTCTAGCAATATTAATATATAACAGTCTTTATTTAAACACATTGGAGTGTGTCTTTTGTATGCATGATTAGAATATAATTGATAGATATTAAAGTAGAGCCAGAGATTGAGTAGCAAAACCAAGGCATAGTTTTTCAGTCAAGCCGCATGTGTCCATGTGCTGGTTTGGCCACACAAGCAGCAGGAAAATAGAGAATTGTCCTTTTCTGGTTTCTTTTTTATTAGTGTATTGCAAATGATTTTTTTTTTTTTTGCATTGGAACAAAAATAGATCTATTATTACATTTTCCTCTTTGGCTTGCTCCAGCCGGAAGAAGCCCTTCATTTGCATTCAAATGATCCAGCAATCTACAAACACAGCCCAAATCAACAGTCTGCAACTCTGGTGCTTAGGAGAGTTGCTCCTGGGACATGAGGCTAATACAAGGGACCTCAATAATAGCATCTGATCTGGCCAGACCTGGATTAAACAAAATTGTCCTCTGTATTCCCCATCCCTTTTTGATAATCGTTCCACAGAGGTAATATTGCCAATTGCATGTATCCTCTAGAAGCTATGGGGTATAGCTTATGATACATTCTGAGAAACAATTTATACTGCTGAAAGCCAGAGCAGATTTTTCCTCCAAGAGGGGGCTGCCTTCTTGGCAATAGCCAACAATTCTGGGAACTGAAAGACACACACCAGGAAGTCATCCCATGGGAAGGCTGTGTGTGCATGTGTATGTCTGTGTGTACCTTTCAGAAAATCTTAACTCCTGGTGATTACATAGGCAGTTATATGCACTTTCTTGACAATATTTTTGGAAGTGGTATGCCCTTGCTCTCTTTTGATGACTGAGAAAGGATGACTGGCCTAAAGACAACCAGATTGCTTCAGGCCTTAAGTAGGACTAGAACTGAAATTTTCTTGCTCATTCTCCAGCATCTTAACTGCTAGACCAAGCTGGCTGTGTCATGTGGTAAAATTAGCTTCAAAGATTGTGGGGAAAAAACTATTGATATATAATATTGTTTTACGTTGATGGGAAGTTATTAAATTCTTCTAAAAGTTCCTATTAAAACACATACTTTCCATTTTGATTTATTTTCTTCTTAAGTTTGACAGCTTTTCTTCACTGAAATTTGTTGCAGAATTTTTAGTTCGATATTCAACTTAGTAACTTTTCTGGTGTGCATGCCGAACTTTAGAGCCTTTGACTAACAGAGTGCCGTTTCCTTACTTTAACCTGTTACTATGATTTCTCCTGTTTGTTTTTTTTGCTTAATTATGATCCTGGGGCCTTTGTGATTCATCGTAACAGGATTTCCTGTCCATTCTTACAATGTTTAGAGGAAAAATTATAGAGCTTTATTATCACAATTGCTCAACCCTTGGTCCACAGCTGTAACAGCCAGGACCTGTTTTTCCCACAAAGATACTACCTTTGTTAAATATTATTTGAATTAAGAAACACCTACATGCCACAAAAGGCAAATACAGTACCTATTGTCTACTATGTATAGGTTAGCTTGCAATTTTGGTCAAGCAAGAATTGTAAAAATACTGTGATGTTTCCTCTTTTCTGGGTATTAGATATTTGACTGTGGCGTATAAGGACAGCTTTATGCTGTTGAACAATAATTATTTGCTTTTTTTTTACAGGATAGGGAGTCAGGAGAATGCTGCATGCAAAAGGCCAAAGGAATTTAGCAAAGTTGTCTATTCACCCATTAGTGAGCTACGTGTGTACTCAGTGAAGCCAGATCCCAGAATGCTGGTGTTTTCTCAGAGCTCTTTATGATTTGATATTGCTACAAATTTAGCTGACTGTTTGATTGTACTGTAATCAATGCTGGAGCGTTTCTTGCCATTTTTCTTTAGAGGAGTCAAAATCTTTTCAGACTAACATTAGTTAATGGAATCAATCCTTGAAGATTAAGGAGCTAATCTGTATTTTGAGCCTACCCCAAATACATACACAATCTTAAAGTGTTCTTAGTTCGCAGTTTTTACTTTGCATTTTAATTAGGCACTTTCATCTCAGCTGTGGTATGTGTGGGTGTATATTATCCAATTAGAGGAAAGGTTAACCAAAAACATCCATATAAAAGCAATTTATTTATTTAAATACATTTCTATCGCATCTTCATTACTTTATAAGTAACTTATAAGGGGGAGAAAACACATAATACTCCTTTCTCCTCCTATCTTTGGAGATTCTCAGTCATCCAGGTCATGGTTGTCCCAAAAATGCTTTTTCAAGAGGCAACTGGACTTTCTGTTGTTTCTCTGAACATGTTTTGCTTCTTATTCAAGAAGCTTCTTCAGTTCAAACCTGCCCTTTTCTCTTTTAGTCAAACATTTGGTTCCCTTTTAGCATGCCACCATTGTTAGGATTGACCTGTAATATGATGAACCATTTTAGAGCTGATTCATGGGATTTAAGAATAGAAGCCCTTTAAAAACCTAGAATTATTCCCAAATGGATTCTGGCAGTTCCTCTATAATTGGGCTTGAAATAAAAAATTACATAGATACATTAAACTTCCAATTGATTTAATGCATTCATTCCCGTTAAAGCAAAACCTAGTTCCCCATGACGAAAGTTCACAATTGTTCAGAATTCTAAAAGAAACTCGCTTGACTGATTTTGTCCTACCCAGATTATTTTTTTCTTGAGTTTTTAAATGAGGAAAACAATTTCTGGTCTTACTGTTCAAAAAATATTTTGTTTGAGATCACCTCTCTTTTCTGAACAGGAATTGCTTGCTCCCATAGAGAATTTCATTCCCCAAATTGGTTTTAATTATTCAATTAAAATCTTTTGCCTTTTTGGTGAAGCCACGCTGAAAGAAAATTTCTCTCCCTTTCTCTTTGTCTGAGTACCAAGAACACTGAGGAGGTCAGTACAGGAAATGTTACTAAGTCCAACTCTGTCTGACTAGAAGTGGACAGAAACTAATGACTGCACAATGTTGTGACATATTCACATAGTGGTGGAAAGCCCCCCCCCCCCACCGCCATGTAGTTCAACAGTAATGGAAGAACCTAGTTACCACTGTTATTAAGCTGTGACTATCTGTGGAGATTCTCAGTCAACCATTTCATGGATGTTCCAAAGGTGCTTTTTCAAGAGGCAACTGGACTTGGTTTTTCCCTTGAAGATATTTCACTTCTCATCCAAGAAGCTTCTTCAGTTCTGAAGAAGAGAAACTCTGAGTATACCAGTACAAGCCTTTTAACAAATAAAACAAAGAAAAGTAAAAGAAAAGTACTACATTTTCACTGTAATTATGATCATATGATCTCTTTAGAAAGAGAATGTTGCAGTCGGGGTTCCTGTATTAAGTTCACCAAAGAAATAATTTCTCTCTTTTCCCCACTTAAAACAACTCTTCCATCCTATTATTTCTCAAATTCCATGAGAGTGAGCAAGCAATGCTGCAGAATCCTGGCATCTTCCAAAGCTGTGAAAACAATTAATGTACACTGTATAAGACTTGAACAGATCAAATATGTAGCACTCTCCTTAAATTAATAGAAAACCCATAATATCTTTCACTGTATAATATATAATTATTGCTTTTCAAAAAAGTATTTGCACTTCAGAGGGCCCACGAGTATGATATCCCCCATCTCTTCTCTAGGGAACAGAGTTTCGTAGATAAATATAAACACTTCATTAATAAATAAGTATAATTTAGCCAAAGAGCATTGTGGTAAAATGAGAAAGATGCTTCTCTAGCTGAAGTATCCCAGCTGTGGAACATTGATTCCATTCTAGCCATTTAAGAGTGCCAATTTTTAAGCCACTTAAAGCTGCCAGCTACATTTAACAATGGCAAAAGTTGTTATAAGGAATGTTTTCATCTGGGTGGTCTTTCCTGTTCAAATGGGAAGATGAAATGCCTTGCTGGGATGAATTTCCTGGTGTTGATCTGTGTGTGTGTGTGTGTGAGCATAGTACAAAAGACAATATTATATCACTGAGAAGGCAGGTATGGTATCATGTTAGAACTTGCAATAAATCTCTTCCGTGGGTTAATGTGGATAGGAACAATTTCAGTTTCTTGGATTCTGCTCTTAGTTTGATAACATTTTTACTGTTAATATGGCTGTTTGTACTTTTTACAGCAAAAAGACTTCTCTGTGACACAGACTTTCCAAGATTATTTTTTCAGATAACAGCCTTGAGCTATGCCTTTAGACTGAACAAGTCAGTTCAAAAGTACATGATTTAATCAAGAGTCAGTGAAGCAAAATACGGACTTACTCATTGCTGAGTAAAGAACTATGCACTCATTCTTGAGTCAGCAGAACACTTACTGGTGTGAAATTTGTGGTGTATGATAGTGTGCTTTCATTGACAGTTTCTATTCTGCTTCTATTGTTTCTGCTGCAAGTTACTGTCAAATGGTACTATTCTGGTAATACACAGGACAAGTAAAATTGATTGGTGCTTGTTTTTCCCTGAAAAGGAATCCAGCAAAACTAAAATAATCAATCATAGTGTTGTAGTTGAAAGGGGACTCGGTTTAGCGTATGCCATGGTGGTGCAGTGGTTAGAATGCAGAATTGCAGGCTAATTCTGCTGACTGAGTCAACCTTGAGCCTGGTGAGATTTGAACTGCCAAACTGCTGGCAGTTCAAATCTCACCAGGCTCAAGGTTGACTCAGCCTTCCATCCTTCCAAGGTGGGTAAAATGAGGACCCAGATTGTTGGGAGCAATAAGCTGACTCTGTAAACCACTTAGAGAGGGCTGTAAAAGCACTATGAAGCAGTATATAAGTCTAAGTGCCATTGCTATTACTCAGTGATGAAAGCTCAGGTTGATTGTTGGGCTGTTGGGCTGAGCTTCAAATTGCCAAGCTCAGAGCTCAGACCAACAGCCCCAGCTAATAAGATCTTTGACTGGTTTACCTTGGTGGTGTCAAACTCAAGGCCCCAGCCCTGGATCTGGCCCATGGGGTCACCCTAGAAACAGCAAAGGACAGGCCTGCAATGCCTGTGCCAGCAAAAATGGAGCTTGGGAAGGCCACGTGCGGCCCTCCTGAGCTCCATTTTCACTGGCAGACAGTTGCAGGAGGCCATCGCACCCAAAAGGAGCCTGAGTGGCGTAGCAGACTAATGCCTCCTACTAAGGCAGCATTTAACATCCAGCTGTCTGCAATTACTGTAAGTTTGAATCTCACCAGGCTCAAGGTTGACTCAGCCTTCCATCCTTTCTAAAGTAGGTGAAATGAGGACCCAGTTTGTGGGGGCAATAAGCTGACTTTGTATAAAATATACAAAAGTATGAAGGCTATTGCTTAACGCATTGTAAGCTGCCCTGAGTCTCCAGAGAAGGACGGCATATAAATAAAATTAAAAACAAAAAACAAAAAACTGTGGGAGCCCATTTTCGCTGGCAGAGTGCTCGGGCCACTACAGGTGCCGAGTAATTTTGAGTTGGCCACACCCAACCTGGCCACACACACTCCACCCCTCCCCGAGGTCAACCTTGAGGCAGCCCTCAATGAAATCAAGTTTGACACCCCTGCTTTAGGAGGTTAGATACATTTGATAGTTAGTCTTTATTGCATTCAACACGGTATTATTCTGGATTCAAGACCTGATGTCAAGATCCATGCAACATTGGCAGAATGCAAGCTTATTCCACAAGCCTTTATCTCTGAAATGATCAGAGGTATTAGAGGAAGAGGTTTCATCTTCTTTTACTTGACAGGACAAATGAAGGAAATGAGTACAAATTTCCTTGAGCCAGTAGAGAAACTCAGTGGCTCAAGAACTCAAGAGACAATGTCTGATCATGTACAAAATGACTGCAAAAGATTACAGAGGAACCCTAGTGAACTACAGTACAAGCCAAAACAGAGGATTAAGCAATGGATGGATGAGCAGCATAATTTAGTCAATATGAATTAGGTGCTGGGAAACTGCCCAGGACTACTGACAGCTTGGGAGAATGATGTCATTGCTGTAAATAGAAGGGAATGAGGCTGCCACCAAGGTACAGTGAAGCAAGCTTCTCCCCAGCCATTTCTTTAGTCATCTGATTCAATATTCAATGCCTAAGACTATTCAGGCCCCTGGCATGCAAGGCCGGTCTACCTTCCTCCTGAGGCAGAACAAATAATCTGCTTCAGACAGTGAATTGGGAAGGACAGAAGAACCAAGCAATCCCCTTTCTACTGTCCATGTGTCCTATCATTCAGGAAGTCTGTAGAGATTCTCAGTCATCCAGGTCATGGTTGTCCCAAAGGTGTTTTTTTCAGGGGGCAACTGGACTTTCTTGTTTTTTCCTTTTGAAGACGTTTCGCTGTTCATCAAATCTCCCAATAGCTACATCCAGAGTTCCAGCTCTCTATTAGAAGCTTGTCCCCTCATGATTTAATACAAGGACACATGATTTGTAATAGGTTGTTTTTGAAAGAGCACAAGAGATATGGGCAATGACCCTGAATTCAGCTCCAGAACTGAAAAGTGAAGCAAATGAAAACCCAAACAAAGGAAGTAATTTAGTGCTTCTGAGCTGTCTTTTAGTAGTAGAAGTCGGGAAGCCTGTTATATAGCAAAACAAAACAATCCTTGCCTTGGGGCTACTTTCCATTCTATGTAAAGTTCATGTGTTCCAGAAAAAGCTTTCAAATAATGGGTTTCTCTTAGAAATAAATCGCTGTTATGTAACAAAGCCTCTCAGAATACAACTTCTGGAAGGAAATGTTTTGTTGTTCTTTGTCCCTATTGGAGGGTGAATTTTCTCAAATCAGACTTCTTCCAGGACCTATGAGGGTTATGCTGGTGTTGAACTCCAAAGGAATGAGTAGTTCCAGGACAAAGAACTAAATTTTGTTTAAATTGTGTGAAATGAACATTATAGTTAAATTAAAAAATAGTGAATTATTCATCATGTTGTATTCTGGAATGGTACCAATATTTATTAGCACATTGGTTCTCATAAAAATGCTCGTTTTACTAATTAGATCACAACCCACAAAGCAAACAAAGGAAACTTCGTGCATAACCCTATAGCTAATGCTACAACCTCTGAGACTATCTCATGCAGACAATTTTTAATTTTTTAAAATTTGATGAAAATTTTTTGATGGGCTTGAGAGTTTGACCCCAAAGTCAACAAGACAAAAGGTCCTAGAGGAATAGATTGTGCACCTCTGGTTTAGATACAGAATATCTAATATAATGTTATCAAAGGAGAAATCTAACAGTGTGCAACATCAGTAATTACAATCATCATGATCATTTTAGTCACCGTCTATCCACTGCAGGATGAAGGCCTCTTCTGCGTGTTTCCAACCAATACGGTCCTGAGCTTTCTTTTGCCAATTGGGCTCACAATACTTGCTGATGTTGCTGATCCATCTTGTTTTAGGTCTCTTTCGTGGACACTTTTTATCAAGTGGGATCCATTCTATGACTGCCTTGGTCCACCTGCCATCAGATCTTCTTGCTATGTGACCAGCCCATTTCCATTTCCATTATTTTACTTGCTTGATGATATCGTATACTTTCATTTGTCCTCTAATCCATATGCAGGTCTTTCTATCTTGCCTTGTAATGCTGATCATATATCTTTCCATGGCTCTTTGAGCCACTTGTAGCTTTTGTATCAACTGTGAGATTAGGTACATATCACTTTCACAACACGCATTCTTGTTTTTCCATTGTGAGAGCATTTACAGAAATAAGGAAGGTCAGAGAAGGCTCTACCAGTGTGCATCAGCTCAAAACACTCTAAAACACATTGTATGCTTATAATTAAAAAATCCTCATGTGATCCCCAAATGATGTGTGGTCAGAACAGCAACTAACAGAATGAAAGGGGAGGAGCACATTCCTCTTGGGAATTTCCAAGGAAGCCTTCTTAGATGTTATTACTCATAAGGATATGGAGTCTTGGCTATCCCACGTTAAGAAACGGTGATTTAGAATGCCAAATCTTTATTGTTGCAAAGATTCAACTGCCTTTTACAGTTTATTCCTAGTATTATTTCTATTTGCTGTGTATTTTCAGTCCCAACACCTGTGGCTCTGAACTCTGACCAGAGCAAATCCTCATTCTCAAGTCCTCCTCCTATAAACTGCTTTCTTGAAATGCAAAGAGAAGGCAACCCACAGGATTATGGCAATTAACCTCCCAAGTATCAGAAATGAACCAGATGCCCCAAGTCGAACAGAACATTTTGAATTGCCCAGGAGTATCCTTGTGATTTGTGGTACTCCATCTGCTTATATAGGAATCTTGGCAAGGGAAGTATGATAGATATTAACAGCATAGGCTCTAGAATTTCCACTTGTGGAATTAGGAAAGGGGAAGATTTAATTTTTCAAGGAAATGACATTCAGTTGTGCGGCTTTTTTTTTTATTCAGTTGCTTTCTGATAATAAAAACAGTTGTCTGGAATATTCCTTCTGTTTGCAGAAGGAAATTTATATTACACTGAATTTTAAAGCAGAATTGGACAGCTACAGTAATCCATGGTAAAAAAAAATGGTATACAGTATATTCACAACTAAGGACCCAGCTGGGAAGTTTAAAAAAATTGTTAAGAAAACAACACAGATTTGTATCCATGAAGTTTCCAGATGCTGAGTTTGACTCCAAAGAGTCTTCGTTTGATCGATGAGTTCCAAATAAAAGATTTTACTGGTATTGATTTGTATCTATTATGTTGCATGCAGTGCATTTTCTAAATGTATATAAAACAGCTATGATTAATGGCTGCCAGCAAATCTTTACTAAAGTTGGAAGGGACCTTCTAGGTTCGTGATGGTGAACCTATGGCATGGGTGCTACAGGTGGCACACGGAGCCGTATCAGTTGGCATGCGAGTGTTGCCGTAGCTCAGCTCCAGCACACGTGTGTGCTGGCCAGCTGATTTTTGGGCCTTTCGGTCCTACCAGAAGTTGGGAAATGGGCTGTTTCCGGCCTCCGGAGGGCTTCCGGGGGGGAGGCTGTTTTCGCCCTCCCCAGGCTCCTAGAAAGCCACTGGAGCCTGGGGAGGGTGAAAAATGGACCTACCGGGCCCACTGTGCCATCATGTGCTAAAAGGGGGGGCACACACGCATTGAATTATGGGTGTGAGCACACACATGGGCAACCTCGCCACGCTCTCCTCGCTTTTGGCACGTGCCGGCAAAAAGGTTAGCCATCACTGTTCTAGGTCATCTAGTCCAAACCCCTGCTCAAGCGGGAGACCCTACACCATTTCTGACAAATGGCAGCCCAGTCTCTTCTTGAAAGCTTCCATTGATGAAGCTCCCACAACTTCTGAAGGCAAGCTGTTTTCTGTTTTACTAGTGAAAAGTACACTAGAAGACAACAAATCCAACCAAATCACATTTGACTATATTAATCTTAAATTAATTGAGCAATTCCTCACCTATTCTAAAGAAATGAGATTCTGTTGGAAAGAAACCATGCTAATAAATACTCTTACAGACTGCTTGATCACGGTTAGGTTATTGAGTGATAGCCAAAGCATAAACAATGCAATGCACTCAAGGAAGGAGTGACCTTGGTGAATAGGATTTACATGCTCTAGCTTATTTTTGGTATTTAATATTGACTCCTCAAATAAAGCACTAATTTATACTCAGACAAGGAAAAATGGCCCCAAGGAAAGTTTAAAGGTTAGCAGCTTTTATTTTATTTGCACAACCTGTTTTAAAATTAAAACTAAATTGGAAATTAAGTGAAACCTTCTAGTACTCATTAAGAGCTTCTGCCAACCATTTAAATCACATAATAACAATAATGTCACAAAAGGGCTCTTTTCGATGAAGAATTAGTATAGCATATTTACAATTAATGGTTTGTGTGGGTGCACTAATGTTAATATAGTTTTTATAGAAACCTCTCTCGGTACTTACACATTTTTCATATCCCAACTTTTTTACTATTAATTGGAAGCCAATCTATCCATAGGATCCCATATGCATTCATAGTAAATAAAAATGGTGGGTAGTTGCATCCTGACGTGGGGTTTTGTTTGGGTTTTTTGGTAGGGTAACTAGATCTAAGCTACAGAAACCTATACAAACACTACTACATTTATGCACTTCTTTGCAGATCTGGTAACCCTATGCTGAATTTGGAATGAGCCTTTATTTTCTAAGCATCTGTGTGGAGGGACATAGTTGCTTAGTACTACTGTCATGTTGTATTTATTGTTGTACACATAATAAGTACAACAGGAAAGCATCCAGGGGGCCTAATCTGGTGGTAAAGAAGGATCTCATGATTTGACTTCTAGCAGTATCTTTTTCTTATTGGACATGCTTGTGATGGATGGTCAAGCTTGGGTGTCTTCCAGAAAGGGTTGGGCCAGTGCCTGGAAGTTATGGGCAACAATGGCTGTTAGCTTTGATGGCAATCTGACTGCTTCGAAAGGCCATCTGTTGGAAGTCTAGTGGGCTTCCTTTTGCAGTTGGTTGGCCACTAATGAGAACAGATTGTTGGACTAGATGAGCCAAGGTCTGATCCAGTGAAGCACTGTTTTTATATTATTATATTGTTCGTGTCTGCCAGTGCAACCATTTTGTGAGTGAGCCCACAGCATGGTGTTCAAAATGTAAAACATGCCTTTAAAAGTTGTCTACTATATTAAGGACCACTGGGGTGCAGTTGTTAAGGCTAGAAACTGGGAGACTGAGAGTTATAGTCTCACCTTAGGCATGAAGCCAGCTGGGTAACCTTGGAGCAGTCGCTCCCAGTCCTAGGAAGCAGGCAAGGACAAACCACTTCCATAATCTTGGCTAAAAAAAAAAAACCTGCATGGACTTGTCCAGGCATTCTCCAGGCGTCAATTGGAGTGTGAACGACACACGTTTTTGTGCATTTATCTACATTGGAAACCAGTATTATGCTTACATAGAGAAATGTATTAATCATGGTTAAAAACACACTGCTTTGGCTTTTAGTGTCTTCTCAATATTTGAGAATATTGATTATTATCACATATAAAGAGAAATAGGGAAAAAATGATATATATATATATATTCGATATCTACGATCTATCCACCCCTTGATTGATTGGAGCGGTCCCAAAAGATTCTTTAAGGATAATTTAGCAAAATGGTTGGATTTTCTAGAGGATAATATTCCCCAAGAAAGCACTCTTCATCCTTTTCTAAGTAAAGCAAGGTGTTTTTCATTTCATTTTATTTTTTACTCCCCAAAATATAATTTCTTGCTCTGGTTTTGATTTGCAAATTGACTGAAGGCAGCATTTTGGTGAAATTGTGGGAGCCAGGCTGGGTTTTTTCCTTCAATGATGCAGCTGTCTGATCTCAACTTTTCCCACCAAACTGGATATAATATAACTCCCTCCCCATCTCACCCCACCCCCTGCTTTTCCCAATCCACTCCCTTTCTGGGAATATTGAGGTTGAGTCTGATTTCAATTTGTTACCTTGTTTTCAAAGAATACAATTTAAAAAGACAAAATAATTGGCAAAAGACTTCTTTCCTCCCCTCTTTCTATATCCTGTTGTGGTAGGGATTGCTGGAAAGGGAATGTTGAAGATCTTATGAAGTTATAGGTGGAAATTCACCCATACAGAGCACTGCTTAAGGCAGAAGAAAAAAAAGATAAAGCTAGTTGAAAGTTTTATAAAACATACTTCAAACATGACTTCTCTAGGCTTCTGTTATGCTATATCTTAATGGGCCTTGAGGTTCAAAATACTTGGTACTTGAGTAGGAGCATTCGGGGTGGAGGGAACAAGTTACATTGACAGTGATTTTGTCAGAGACAGTTGAACTCTCAATTCCTCCTGGTTCAATTAGTACCATCAATTATAAAAAATGATTGGGAGTTAGAAACCTGCAACTTCAGAAAGGATCACAAGTTCTTCCCAGGATCCAATCAAGGTTGGTCTGGGACCAACTGGGACCAAAGGTTTGGTCTTCTAAGTTTTTGGACTCATGCTGGAGTACCACCAGAAGTTCCCTGAGAGAGAGAGAAATTCCCTGTGGATGGACTCCAGCATGAATCCAAAAGTTCGGAAGACTAAACCTCTGGTCCCACTGACTGACCCAGATTGGATCCTGCAACTTTATCCTGAGACACGTACATTGACCTCCATTCATGAGAAAGGGTACATTTTAATTGGCCATGGCCACTTTGATTAAAAGCAATTGAGAGAGTGACACAAACACAGGGAATAAAGACCAGAGAAGGAAAATGCAGATATATCTTTGTTGCTTCTTTTTGTCCTATCATTAATTTCCCGGTGCTCCTGCTTTTTGAGCTCATTGCTGGATGTCTTTATGTGATGACATGTTTAAGTGGCTGTCAAGCAAATGGATATGAGTTGCTGTTGTCAGCACTTCGAGGTTAGCAATGTGAAGAAACAGAAGGGATGTTATAGAGGAGAGTAACAGAATCTTGAAAGCCCATCCATTTCTTTCTATGTACCTTATACCAAACAAAATCAGTTTTAAGTTTCTGTCTCATGCTTTCCTTTTTCTCAGGATTGAATAAGATTTTCATAAACTAATGAACCATATAGGTTCATTGCTTCCTTAGCCCATCCTAAGACTGGTTTAGGTTCTTTCACAGGTGAATGTCTGCAGAGTCATCTGTGGTAGGCAGCCTTATACACTGTTGTTTTCTCTTAAAGTAGAATAGATTTGGTCTGTAAAAATTAGGATGGCAGAATAATTCAGTGCTGCCAGCTCATGGTCATCTGGATTTTTGAACTGGTAGGCCTAAAATGATAGAAAGGAAAAATGTGGCAAATTAAGTTATATGATCTACTTATTTATTTGATTTCTATAGCTGTCCAGTTCAACAAATGACTCTGGGTGGCATTTTTGATAAGTTTCTCAGTCTCATGACCCAAATGTGCATGACTGCCATATTAATGAATTAACCAATTGGCAGCCAAATTTCAACTTTGACACTTATTAAAAGAATAGGAAAGCCATTAAAAACAACTAATAGAATATCTGTGTACTTTGCTGAGCAATTTAGACCAGAATGCAAGTTCTTCATCATATATAAGAGAACATCTTTCTACATTCATGTGGAGGTTAGATTAACTACTGTAATTGCATAATCTGGTAGTCTGCTTCTACGGGGGGGGGGGGGAAATGCAAAGCAGGTAGCAACTGAAAAAAGGTTGAGATTGAGAATGCTTCAGCTGCAAGACACAATTGGGGCAAATTAACCTTTTGTCTCATGTAGTTGCTTTACAAAGGTATCACTACCATGGATGACACATAGGGTGTGAACACTTGGGATGGAGCCATGTTGCTAAAGCTAAGCAGATCTGGTGACTGTTAGTCTAGTAACAGTCTAGTTTGTGACTACATTGTCATAGTTAATGAGTACATTGTCTTCAGTTCCATGACAAAAGAAAGGAGAGATATAAATGAATTAAATAATAGGAGCAAGGGTGCTTTTAGAATTAAAAATGCTTCCCTGCTTTTAAGAAATAATGTAGGTAGAAAACCAGGATGGTGAACTTTCAATCCTCCATATGAACCTTAGCATCCAACATCTCATCTTATTGATTGAACAACTGAAGACCATAAGGTTCCAATTCCTGTAGGATATGAATGATTTACATGCCAAGAATGATTTGACAGGTCAGGATAAATACTAGCATCTTCCTCTATTCTGGCTTTCACCTACCTTACAAAATAGAAATAATCCCTTGATACTTTTCCAGATTGCTTCATAGCTGGTTTCATTTGATTTCTGCAAGTCTCTTGAATCTAATACCTTCAGATAAAAAGAAATTTGGTTTTCTTTTTTCTAAAAGAAAAAATTATTCATTCCTAATAAACGTTTTAAATAGATGTCATTTTTCTAGGCATATGTAAGAAATGAATTACTAAGAGCAGAGCAACTATTGGGTGATGCTTGATTCTATCTAGTCATTATGAAGATTCTTTTTTCAGGGAGCTGAATGAATCTGGAACTAATGCTGCCTTGTTCTGTTCTGAAAATGTAATTGCTCTCTTCCGCTTCCTATTACTAAACCATCTTAATTTGGCATTTCCTGACTATATCTTGTATTATTCTGCTTTATATTACATTTAGCTATGTGTTTCCCTTCTTTCTTTCTTTCTCCATTTTTTCCCTTCTCCTATCTAATGTACTGTACATTTTATAATAATCACCGTATCGCCATATGGTTTTTGAGTGGGATGATGAACTTACTACACAATCTGTGTATATATGCATTTGTCCTATATTAGTTCTCTGGAAGCAATTTCTTCCTCCTTTATGGTATGAGGATCATAGTCACCTGAAGCTGTAGCACAAAAAACAAACAAGCAAACAAAAACAAACAGGAATAAGAAATCTAATTTTTCAAAGATACATTTTATAGCACTGTGAATTAAAGTGATACAGTTTCACTGTGGTTCATTCTATGGAAATAATTGGTAAGTAACTAATTACCCTGTTTTCCCCAAAATTGAATCAACTTCCCTTGGAACTCCGATTAGCGCCTGACCTTCGCACCTTCCGCCGTGAATTAAAAACTTGGCTGTTTAAATCCCTTGACCTGGACTGATAATGGGGTTTTAAGGGTTAATTTTAAATCTTTTAAATTTTTAGACTTTATTTTATATTGTGGCTTTGTTTTTATTATTGTGAGCCGCCCTGAGTCCATTGTGAGATAGGGCGGCATATAAGCCGAATAAATAAATAAAAATAAATAAATAAAATAAAATAAAACATCCCCTGATAATAAGCCCAATCGGGCTTTTGAGCGCATGGCAGTAAGGCCAAGCGCATATTTCAGGGTTCAAAAAAAATATAATACAAGGTCTTATTTTCAGGGAAACATGGTAGTTGCATCTTACACTCTATGCCAGCAACAGCTACAGAAGCTTTGGTAGAATGGATACTCACAGAGCAGAAAGGCTCCAGATAATAACACTGATAGCCATTCTTGTGGAGATCCAGGAAACTCTGCTACCATCTACCAAACAAACTGATGCTTAGTGATGACACCCTACATTAGCCATGCATAGAAAACAATACCCACAGAGAATAACCCAAATGTTGTGACATGGAATGCACATACACAATGCACAAGGGAGTTGCCCTGATATTTTCCCAGTTCAGCTGGAGTTGCTTTCACATTAACCTTAAAAACTGAACTGTAGAAGAATCTAGGTGGTCTCCCAATCAAAGGAGGATGGAGCACGTGAAGGTTGGGTATGGGTGCCTTCAAATCAGTGGACTCTTAGCAATTGCTTGGATTAGTCCCTGCAGAATTTTTGAGTAAAATTGCAGAAGTGGTTTGCCCTTGCCTGCTTCCTAGGGCTGAGAGACAGTGACTGGTCCAAGGTAATCCAATTGCCTTTTATCTCCGAGGCAAGACTAGAACTATCAGTCTCTAACCTGGTGCCTTAACCACTACACCAGACTGGCTCTCTACATGAAGATTTAATTTTTTTAATTTTAATTTTAATTTTAATTTATATGCCGCCCTTCTCCGGAGACTCAGGACGGCTTACAATGCGTTAAGCAATAGCCTTCATACTTTTGTATATTTATACAAAGTCAGCTTATTGCCCCCAAAAACCGGGTCCTCAATTTACCCACCTTAGAAAGGATGGAAGGCTGAGTCAACCTTGAGCCTGGTGAAATTAGAACTCGCAGTAATTGCAGGCAGCTGGATGTTAAATGCTGCCTTTAGTAGGAGGCATTAGCCTGCTATGCCACTCAGGCTCCTCTTTAACGCTCTTGTTTTCTGTTAAAATCAAGAATAAACCACATCTAGGGGAGACTTCTTTGTATGCCAAGGAATGCTTCCATTATAATACATTTCATAGTTTTAAACTATGATTTGGATAGAGAATTTGCAGCCTTAAGTGGAAAAAGAAGCTCAAGCAAATTTTTGAAAAAAATATACCTAAATAAATTTTGAATACCCAAAGCATAGTCACTAGAACTACAAATGTTTAGCCACTACCAGGAAGCTGATTGGTTCTTTTTGAGTAGGCCAAAGTAGATAACCTGATGAGTTTCAGCTTCACCAAGAGAAAGATAATGAACAATGTCTATTAATAAATCTTGTTTCTCAATTGTTAAGAGTTGCCTTTATTTTCTATCTTCCACAACCCAGCAATCTGCACTCTTTTTGTGGCTTCTATTCTTTTTTTGCAGCTACTCATTTTGATAAAATCCATAGGGTTAAATAAATCCCAATTTGGTCTATGCTGTGCTTTATATTTGAGGGCTGAGGGGTTTCTCCAGCAGTTTTAGTTCAGCTGCTTTATAGCATAATGAGTCTTTTTAAATAGTGGAGTATGAAAGTCTACTTTGTTTGCAAGTGAATTGACCACATGTCTTCCCGTGATCTCATACTTCAGTGAGCAATTATTTTGATAAATACAAAGAGACGCATGCAAAGGTTATAGCCCGGAGCAGACCTTTATGGAAGATGCTCAGGAGGAGATTCTACTTGTTCTTCACTTCTCTGCTTTATAAACAGAACTGAATTCTCACGGGCAACACTACATGATCGTATACGTTCGACCCTACATCCTTGTGAACCTTAATTAAGGATGAATGGTATTAATTTGTGAACTGCTGGACCGAGGTGCTGCATGGAACAGTTATTGACATATTTAAATAAAATTTGACAAGGAATGTATGATTTAGTTAATCAAGGACAGATCAGTTATTATTAAATTAGCTAGTAAGGGTGAGACACTGATCTTTAAGGAGAATAATTTAGAAGTGGAACATTATTAAACTAATGACTATTTAATTGATAGATTGATTTAGCAGGGATGGTGGCAAGGGTACATAATCTGGGTGCTACCAGATAAAGGAGGCTTTAAGATCAGCAGCAATGGGGGTTCCAAGAGTGCCCTGGGGTTCAGTTTGCCCATCCTTACTTAATTGGGCAAGGACCAAGATTGGTTATTATAATGCATTGGTCTTTCCCTTCTCTTTATGCCTGTCCTTTCAGTGTAAGTTCTGATACATCTTATAAATGGGACTGCTAATTTTATAATTTTGGTTTAAGAAGCCCAAATTAACTAGAAGTTAACAATCAGATCCTGAAATACGGGAAGTTTATATAGGTGTGCATGAATGTACACTGTCCCCAAAATAAGACGGTGTGTAACAGAAGTCCTAAAAGAGAAATCTGCCACAGATTTAGGTCTATAACAAGCTGCTGAAGGTAGTGGTAAAAAATAAACTTTCTATACCGGGGTTCCCAACCCCCGGTCCATGGACCGGCACCAGGCCGCAGCATGCCAGAAACGAGGCCACGCAAACAAGTGAAGCTCCATCCACAAGATGCAGATGCATGCGAAACCACGACCCCTCCCATCCACAGAAAAACCTTTCTCCACAGAATCGATCCTTGGTGCAGAATAGAATAGAATAGAATAGAATAGAATAGAATAGAATAGAATAG
>WNWU01000040.1:7757702-7793841 GCA_012654045.1 Ptyas mucosa | reverse complement strand
AGAATAGAATAGAATAGAATAGAATAGAATAGAATAGAATAGAATAGAATAGAATAGAATAGAATAGAATTCAATTCTTTATTGGCCAAGTGTGATTGGACACACAAGGAATTTGTCTTGGTGCATACGCTCTCAGTGTACATAAAAAAAAAGATACATTCATCAAGAATCATAAGGTACAACACTTAATGATAGTCACAGGGTACAAATAAGCAATCAGGAAACAATATCAATATAAATCGTAAGGATTCAAGCAACAAAGTTACAGTCATACAGTCATAAGTGGAACAAGATGGGTGGTGGGAACGATGAGAGGATTAATAGTAGTGCAGACTTAGTAAATAGTTTGACAGTGTTGTGGGAATTATTTGTTTAACAGAGCAATGGCGTTTGGGAAAAAACTGTTCTTGTCTCTAGTTGTTCTGATGTGCAGTGCTCTATAATGTCGTTTTGAAGGTAGGAGTTGAAACAGTTTATGTCCAGGATGTGAGGGGTCTGTAAATATTTTCGCAGCCCTCTTTTTGACTTGTGCAGTTTACAGGTCCTTAATGGAAGGCAGGTTGGTAGTAATTGTTTTTTCTACAGTTCTAATTTCTAAGTTCCAAAAGGTTGGGAGCTACTGTTCTGTATTATGTTTCTCCTCCCTCAGGAACGACTTGTTTTCCCAGTCAGGATGGCTCTTTTTTTTTTTTTAATATTCAGAGGGACAGTGAAGGGAAAATCTTCTCTTTCACAGAGCCTTCAGGGAATATTCTGATATGGTATATCAATCTAAATTTGTGTTGACCTTTGATAAGATACAATTAAGTATTTGAGTTACTCTTCATTTCTCATTGGCCTCTAACACATGGGAAAAATAGAACTGACAATGTTTTTCTCTAAATAGATCATCTTCTGGGAAAATCCAACATTAGATGGCTGGAATCTGACCAACAAGGGTTACAGCGGTTCACACGTTTATCCTCATGACAGTTGAGTTCATGAAGTTGCAGCATTGGAGTAATTAATGCTGAAGCCTCATTTGAAAGTTTGAGAGATGCCGAGGAAGATGAGCCTTTTTAAATAAAACACACAAATGAAGTGTTTTTGAAATCAGAACAAAAAAGTAACCAAGGGTCACAGGGGAAATTCTGCAGCCAGAAAGCAAGAGCATCTGATTAAAAGATCCTGGCAGATATGTAAAGAAATTTCTTTGATAAAGCAAGTGTTGGATTTAAGAAAACATATTGCTGTTTCGTGATGGAAAATTCTCCATGGTGTCAAAATGAAGAGGTTTTCAGCTACAGGAATAAAAGAGATTCCACACAGAACGTGATGTTCCCAACATAAAATTCAGGACAGAGAGAAAAATGAAGTCCAGGGCAGCAGAGGGAGTCTGAGGACAGCTAAGGCTTCCAGGCAAATACTAGACTGTTGGTTTAAAATTCGGCTTTCCTTCTTGAGAAAGAATTGTGCTGAATGGGCTGGCTGCCACCTGCTTTAGCACAAATCAATCTGACTTTTTAAGTTTTACCATTTATGATGACCTTCCCTTAATATTAGGGAATAGGTTTTTTTTTCCCCCCAAAGAGGCCTTTTAAATTTATTAACCATTTTTTCTCCCACATCTAGAAAAGCTATGTCTCTAAGCAAAAAAGAATCTCTCATCACTCTTCCCACTTCTTATGCATCTTTCCCCTTTCCATTGCAATGGTTGTGAGAACCTCTGGAGATATTTTTCTTCTATGCACATTGTCAGTTCTGTATTATTCAAGGATAGCTACTGGTTTATGTGCTCCAAGTGAAATCAGCAGGCTTTGGAATGAATTGCATCATGAAATGATCATCTTGAGAGCTTTGATCCATCACAAGATTGCAGGAGGTAGTTTTCAGATGTTCCCTTACTTAGAAAACTTTTAATGTAGAAAACTGAAATTTATCTGGCATGGCTTACTTGCTAAAACTAAACTCTCCAGTTAAGTATGCAGAGTGCAAACTTTTTTTTTTAAAGCAAAAGGAAATTATTTATCCATTGCTTATTTTGGGGATTCTTTTAATGTGCCAGTCTAGGAAATACCCCCAGAATACCCATTTGGCCTGACCTTGTTTAACTTCTAAACCCAAAGTCAGCCAGATTGTGTCACTTGCTGAGATTGTAAATAGCAGAAGCCATTGTTGGGGGATCAGTTATAGTCTTTTGATTACTCACAGATTCGAAGAAGGTTCTGCTTACTTTGAAGGAATCAGTACTGAACTTTGTCTTCAAAAAGCCATCCTGGATCTAGTGGTACTGGAGGACTTTAGTCCAATTTCCAGTGTTTCATCCTTAGAGAGGGAAGACACTTGGAAGAAGTCAATTATCTTGAATTTTTTTTCAGTCAGGTTTTATGGTACTGAGAAGCATTGATCACACTTCTCAATGATCTTGGCAGGGATCCACTCTGGTTTCCTGGATCTCTCAGTGGCTTTCAGTACCATGGATCCATCTGCTCCATTTTAGGGATTGGGATGGAAGAAGTTGCCCTCTGTTTTCAAGGTTGGTTTCAGTCAGTGTTGGTATGGTGGGGAGAGATCTGGCTCCAGACTCCTGGCCCTAGAGCTCTGCTGTTTCCTAACTCCCCATTAAACATCTACACGAAACATGCTGGTGATAAACTGTTGTGCATGTCTGCTCCAGGCTTCCCAAGTGACACTGTCAGGATTCTTTCCTGGGTTGTGGAGGTTGTGGATGGGGAAGACCTTTTGGGGAAGGCCAAGAAAGATTGTGTTTTAGAAACTCCCAAAGTTGGATTATTATTTTTTTTACCTTGGTCTAGATAGGTTAGCATTCCTCCAAGACAAAGCTGATGTGCAATTTTAAGTCTGTCTTGGACTCGTGGCTCTTATTTGAAAAACGGTAACAGCTGTGGCTAGGAAGGCCTTCACACAGATTAATCTCACATATTAAGTGTGCCTATTCTTGGATCATGATGTATACTAAGGGTCACCCATCCTTTTGTAACCTCCTGGTTGGACTGTTTCACTGTGCTCTTCATAGAGCTGCTCTTGAAGAGCAATTAGTAGCTGCAGCAGGTCCAGAATGCAGCAGTGAACAAACCATGGTATGTTTCCATAACACTCCTGTTCATGAGCTTTTCTGGCTCCATCAGGCTTCTGCATGTGATTCAAGATCTGGTTATCACTTATAAAGCCTTATAAGGCACAGGACCAGACTAATAGTTCCCATATTAAAAATGAATGTGAACTCTGTTGATTTCTACCTGATTGGGGCTGATGTCTCCTCACTTTCTTTTGATCCCATTTCATGGTTTGCTTTTATTTCCATCGTGTGTGTGTGTGTGTGTGTGTGTGTGTGTGTGTGTGCCAATTATGCCAGTCTGTTATGGAAAAAATAATGATCTACTAAAATATGAACTAAAACAATGGAGTTTGGAAGTAAGGACACTTAAAATTCCTAACACTTTGGAAGATAGACTCAAGATTCAAAAAAATCTTGACAGACTAGAGAAAAGGCCCTATCTAATAAGATGCAGTTCAGTGGTGAGAAAAGTAAGGTTCTACTTAGGCAGGAAAAACAAAATGCACAGGTATAGAATAGGTAGTACTTGCCTCAACAATAGTAACTGTAAGAGGGATCTAGATGTCTTAATGGACCACCGCTTACGTATGAACCCAGCCGTATGCTGCAGCTGCCAGAGCTGACTTTCAATACCCGAGGGGCAGTCACAGAGATGAGGGGTTGACCTATTCTCCAAAGCACCTGAGGGCAGGAAAAGAAGCAATGGGTGGAAGCTTGTCAGAGGAACATCTGAGCTGTGGTGGCACAGCAGTTAGAATGCAGTACTGCAGGCTACTTCTGCTGACTGACTGCAGTTCAGCAGTTCGAGTCCCACTGGTTCAAGGTTGACTCAGCCTTCCATCCTTCTGAGGTGGGTAAAATGAGGAAGCAGATTGTTGTTACATTGCTGACTCTGTAAACCTGCTTAGAGAGGGCTGGAAAAGCACTACAAAGCAGTATATAAGTCTAAGTGCTATTGCTATCCTTCCTGGAACTGAGGAGAAATTTCCTGACATTGAGAACAATTAACCAACAGAACTTACCTTCCAGAGTTGTGGATGCTCCATTGTTGAAGGTATTCAAGAAAAGATTGGGCATTTATTTGTCCAGGATAGTATAAGAATTCCAGCTTTAGGCAGGGGGTTGAACTAGAAGACCTCCAAGTCTCTTCCAGCACTATAATTTAAGGTTCTATGATCCAATAATATGAACAATGTCACCTTGTGGGCAAACAAATTTAATGAATGAATGAGTGAGTGAGTGAGTGAGTGAGTGAATGTATTTATAAATTTAATTGGTTGCCCATCAGGGTAACTCAGGGTAATGGGGTAGCTCTGATCACTGGCCTCTAAGCTGAGATGGACAGAGCCCGGATAATAAACTGGCAAAAGATTATATAGGAGATAAAAAAAAGTTATATAGGAGATAGAAAAGATAAGCCCTTATGGGATGATATGAACAAGATCAGTGTTGGTCTTCAGGGAACCTGAAAATAAATAATTCATATTTATCTCTCCTTGTCAGTTTGTCTGCCCAGTTTCCATTTGTTTTGTCAACCACTCTCCTTGCAAATTGGTGCACGAAACCATAAAAACTGCATTTTCTCCTTTTCCATTACCATGGCTGCACCTGATAAGCACAACAAGCTATGCATTTTAGCCTTCAAACCACGCAGTCAATATTAAAGAAAGCAATCCCTGTGAGATTCATACGCTGGCTAAATTGCAATCCCATCCTCGTTTGCTTTTGTGAGTGACATTTCTGAATATCATTGTCTTGGATTAGAATTGCCCTAGCAGTAAATCCTAGAAATCCTAAAGACTCCAAATTGTTTTTCAGCTCCTATGTATGGTGACAGTGCTTGTGGATGAATAACTGTTGGGAAAAGATTAGCTACTTTTACAAAGAAAGGATTAAGGAAGAAAGGCTTTGCCTGCAGGCCTGGTGCAGTTTCTATTACTAAATTATATACAGAAGACACTAAGAAAACATACATATTCACATAGCAGATATAATTCTGCCATCAGTTATATATACACAGAAAAATGGCATTTCCTTCTGTTTACATATGTGTGTACATTCTTAGGACTTTATGTTAACAGAGTGAAAATTTGTCTGTGTTCATAACATGGGGCTTTCCTTTCTTTACTTTGCTTCTGATCAGGAACAGATATATCACCAAAATTCCCAGGGTTTGCTAACAGGAGGGTGAATGTATCTATCCCATTACTGAAGTCCTCCCAATGATTTTACCTCTTGAATTAAGGCAAGATGTGTTAGTGTATTGTGTGAATCCAGTTACTGTGGTTTATGAATCATGGTTTATGGCCTAGCATCTTTTATAAACCCAGCCAGTTGTGTTTCATTTAATAAGCTTAGCTAATAATATTGCTTAGCGCATTGTAAGCCGCCCTGAGTCTCCGGAGAAGGGCGGCATATAAATCAAATTTTAAAAAAAAGAAGCGATAGTAAAACAAACTATGGTTTAGCATACATAATAAATAAGCCCAATCACCGTGTCATGAACGGGATGAAACTTGGGTTGCAAATGAAGAACAGATGCACTCCAGATTCTGTGGGGAACTTCTTGTTTTCAGGTCTCAAAGGGAGAAAGGAAACGTATATGTGTCTTTGAAATCAATCTATGGCAGCAGCAGGAAAGAGGGCATTCAAAGCCAGACACATATACCACAAAAGTCAATCGGAGCTCTGGCTGATGTCCTCCAGGAAGAGGGTTTGGCTCTGGCAATCTTACCGGCGAGTAAATCAATGGGCTGCAAATGGGGGCCTCAAGCCACACAGAGGGCTGTTGCCAATCTGAAGAGCAAGCTGCCAGGGCACTTTGCCCTCCTGTGGAGTGAGCCGCCTGCCTCTCACTGCTGCCAGGCAAAAAGAAATACAAAGCATCCCAACACATGGCTTATGTTTTCAGTGCAGCTGTGCTTGGCTTATGTTTGACAAGGGCCTTCCTTCCACAGAGGCTGAGAAACCATAAATTTTTTCAATGAGTGTTTCTGATTAATGTTGGAAAGCATCTGTGGCTTTGCCAATTCCTTTTGTTGGTTTAATTTCAATACTAATAAAAGGGAAGTGCCTTTTTACATGATAGCAAGCAGCGATAAGCAACAAACTTTGCACTCACCCCTTGCTTTTCTCATTTATCTGTTTTAAAACTAAACTACATCAGATTGCTAACACCTTTGTGAAGAAATCCTCCACGCTCAATCCAACTCTCTCGCAAGGCAGGCCAGATTAGTATAACTTCAAAGCACCCTGGGAGTTGACCTCAACCCTTTTCCCACTGACCATGCAAAGAGGTGGCCTAGGACTGAGATATAAATCAGTTTGCAGCTGCCTGCTCTATTTCAAGGAAACCCCAATAGCTGAACTGAGGATTAGGCAGATTGCATCACACGTATGTCAGAAGCACCGAGGCACTTCCAGGTTGAAAGGATTAACTGGTGACATCACTGTTGCCTGGGGGAGTGCCCAGTTGTGGACTCTTTTCATGTCTCCAATAGAAACTGGAGAGAAAGGCAGGAGCTTATCCTATCTCATTTTATCCCAGCACTTGGGTCTCGAACAAAGGGCTTGTATCTTGTTAACCCAGCATCCTAACCAGATGCATCCAATTAGGGCAGATTAGAAGAGAAATTGTATAAGGGTGGTTCAAATCCAAGCTTCAATCACAGGTCCAGATTACTTCCAGAAGAAAAGTGGTGGACAGAAGATGACTCAGAAAAGCAGAGCTGATGACCACAGTGGAATGAAGAGCCAGCATTTTACATAAGAGCCAGCATATTGAAGAGCCAGCTCTTCAATAATAGCAATAGCACATCGACTCATATACCACTTCACAGTGCTTTACAGCCCTCTCTAAGTGGTTTACAGAGTCAGCATATTGCCCCCAACAACTTGGGTCCTCATTTTACTGACCTCAAAAGGATGGAAGGCTGAGTCAACCTTGAGCCTGGTGAGATTTGAACTGCCAAATTGCCAGCAGCCAGCAGGCAGCAGAAGTAGCCTGCAGTTCTGCATTCCAACCACTGTGCCACCATGGCTCTTATAATAGTAATAATAATATAATAATCCCTCTCCAGACAAAGAGAGGCTTGTGATAGCTCACAGTGGTCTCCAGTGGGTTTAGAGCTCTGGGAGATAGGGGAAAGCCATCTCACTCAAACCATAGTTAGTGCGTTTGAAAGGATACTAGAAGTATACACTTGCATACTTCTAATATCATTTGGAAATTGCTTGTTAACTGCTTTTCAGCCACCAGGAACCTTTGGATTAACATGTTTTACAGTAACAGATGAATTCCCTTCAATCCTTAGTGAAATAAATTTTAAATAAAAGTTTAAGGACTTAAAAAACTACTTTGGAATACACAGCAAAGGGTTGATTAAACTTTGATTTTAGAAAGTTACAAACGGACTAAAGGTCCCTTTGGAGTATGATTTTGAAATTAATGATAAAGAATCCTTCCTGTAGGAAAAAGTGGTGTTTTGTTTTTAAAAAATACAATGTTAAGATTTTAATAATTGAACAATTTAATAATTGAGGGAACTGAAGACAATAATTAAAGGGAAAGTACACATAAAACTCATTTTACAATTAGAAAATGAAGCAAAATATTTGAATACTGGACAAACTGAAGGACATTTTTGAATATTGGATGCAGAAGTAACTTAATAGTATCAAAAGCCTCTATGTATCTACAAGTATCTAAAATATATTATGGAAAAATAAATTCTACCTGACAAGATTGGGATTAAGTTGAAAGTGGATGTAAAATGGCAGCCTACAAGAATGACATGGGAAAAAAAGATGTTATATTAAACATTTTTTTAAAAAACTATTTGTGGTCTTAATAATTTAAAGAGATGTACAAATAAAACAAGAGAGTGATTGGATAATTTTCCTAAATTGGATTTAAAGAGAGGCTTCTTAAAGTTTTAAAGAATCTTGTGAGAAGGGACAAAAAAAAAAGGAAAAAAACCCTCAATTTCTACAACATTATTTGCATGACTAAGTATTAAGATTATTAGAAGTAAAAGGAATATAAATGTGGTTTATTTGATCAGTTAGTTGTTAATACTGTATACTTTTGCTGACACCAGGACAGAAATGATGATGTGTTGTAAATTTGTTTGTAAACATGAGATGGAATATGGAAAGAAGATATCATTTGTCATAGTTCAAGAGGAAGCTCTGAATTGCTAAAACTGGTTATATTTGTGATTAAAGTGGGAAGTCGCTTTTGATATTCTTTTTTCTCTACTATATTCTTTCTTTTCTATTTTTTTTAGTTTTCCTTATTTTTGTACCTTGTTTCTTTTTATTCTATTTTAATGTATATCAGTTATTTATAATTACAATCATTAATAAAATTTCTACAAAAAAAATCTTCACTCACAGATCCAAACAGAATTAAAGATATTTTTTAAAAAGGAATATAATGAGGGGGAAAATTGGGTACTTACAAAGTAGAGGAATGATAAAAAGCATGCAACAACAAATCAGCACACTGAGACAATATAAGCATCTTTAGTTGATCAGATAAAGAGAGGGCAAAGAGTACAAGACAGTCCACATTTATTTATTTATTGGTGGGTGAAAAGTAGAGAGGATAAGAATAGCTTCTTAAACAATTCAACAACCCAATGAAAAAGACTTGCTTTGAAGAAGATCCTCTTTTTCACTTTGTGTCATTAATTCTGGAATTTCTAGGACAAGGTATCATAGCAGTTGCCAATATATATCCAACCTTGGCTGATATCTAAAAGCTAAGTGGGATTGGATCTGGATAAGTTGTGGATGGAAATCCATGAAGAAATCTCTTAAATAGCTTGGAAGCTGAAAATAATTCTGGAAAAAGCAACAGAAAGCCTGAGTGGCGCAGTAGACTAAGGCACTGTGATTAACATTCAGCTACCTGCAATTACTGCAAGTTCTAATCTCACCAGACTCAAGGTTGACTCAGCCTTCCATCCTTTCTAAGGTAGGTAAAATGAGGACCCAGATTGTGGAGGCAATAAGCTGACTTTGTATAAATATACAAAAGTATGAAGGCTATTGCTTAACGCACTGTAAGCTGCCCTGAGTCTCCGGAGAAGGGCGGCATATAAATCAAATTAAAAAAAAAAGCCACTTCTGTATTGTTGACAAACAAACCTCGTGCAAGTAGTAAATGCCCCAATCAAGGAGCTACTAATTCGGACAAACAAGCTAACAGTAAACAACCTAATCAAGGAACCACTAGTATATAGACCAAATCCCCCTCCCTTCTAGTACTGATGTGTAGCCAAGTTTGGTTGTCTCCAAGAAAACAACCAAGCTCAGAGAGAAAACAACCAAGCTCAGAGACCCACCAAACCATATGGATGTGTCCACTAGGATTTGAGATGATTTTAAATCAAGTTAAGGAAGGGTGGACTGAAAAAGATTTGGAAAAAACTGCAGCACTGCAGGGTAATGTAATGGCTAAAATATTGGACTAGGAGTAAGGACAGCAAGGTCCAATTCCATCATTAGCTATAAAAAGTCACTGGTGACTTTGGACCAATCATTCACTGTCAGCTTAATTTACTTCATATAGTTGCAGTGGGGAAAAATTGGCAAGGGAGCGCTACAGAAATGGTCTGATTTACAAACGTAAGAAATAAGTCAGATTGTTTGCAGCATTAGGAGAAATAGCTAAATATTAAGGACCTTTTTGGCAGCTCTTGCAACAAAAGTATATCAAGAAGCAAATAGTAAGGTATTTTAGTAAGAAGTTGATATAGAATAGAATTTATTGGCTAAGTGTGATTGGACACACAGGGAATTTGTCTTGGTGCATATGCTCTCAGTGTACATAAAAGAAAAGATAGAAACTCAGTTTGTATCTGGAGTACATTTTAGATTAGAGCTTCATGTCATTGCTATTCCTTCAAAATGAAAGCTGCTGGCTTAAGTGTGTGCTTAAAAAAAAAAAGCAGGCACAATGTACTGTATAATTTTGCCCAGCAGGAATATTTTTAATATACCACTGTTGAAAGATGCTACTTTCCATGTGGTTCTGCTCTTATTGCATTATTATTCTTAGGGGAAAGTTGGAGAGTAGACCACAAATTTCTCGTGACTGGCTTGAATAGGGAATGTTGGCAGGTGCAGCGTTTTATCCATTCTCCCTTTTTTCCTTACCTGAATCTTTTCTAATCCAGTGCCCTCAAGTTATAGAGTCATGTTGGACTGTGGTTCCTATGTTCTCCAGCCCAGCCTTAACTAACAAATGGAAACGATGGGTTTACAATCCAATTATGGACACCACCATAGTCAGGAAGGCGGTCTTAATATTTTTTTTACTTCTGATCAGTGAGTTTGTTTCACAAAGTAGAACAAAGTAGTGATTAAAGGAAACTCTAGTCCTGCATTCCCATTAATCCTAGTTTCTTGCCTCCTGTTATATACATATATTGTAGTAATATATATTCTCTTTTCTTGGAATTGTGAGCAGCTTATGTTTTTGAATATTTGAAATGACAACATAATAATAAAATGGTAGGGGTAAAAACAAGAAACCATGATTTATTCCTTTGGTTTAAGTGCAGCAATGGGAGACTGAAAATGAAACTCTGTATAGTCTTGGTTTAATTTGTTTTTCAAATATGGATTCAAATAATTTATGTAAATATATTATTTTTGGTAGACAAATGATTATTATATTGAAACATTGATGGCATGGGTTAGAGGAGTTATTTTTTTCTTCTGCCTTTTTGTTAACTTTGTTGTTTCTTTTCAACATTTTTGAGTTTTTTACACTGGAATTTTTAAGTACTGTGTTTAGTAGTAGTAGTAGTAGTAGTAGTAGTAGTAATAATAATAACAATAACAACAACAACAACAACAATAATAATAATAATTTTATTTATATATCGCCCTCCTCCCGAAGGACTCGGCGCAGTGTACAGCCAATTAAAGCATAACTATACAGTATCAAAGTTAAAATTAATCAAAATTCATTAAATAGTTTTGGACGAATTTTAAAACCCAAAGTTAAAACTCAATTTAAAATCATTCAATTAGATAGCCCCGCCTATCGGAACAGTAGGGTCGAATATCCGGGGGCAATTCATTCCAAAGAGCAGGGGCTCTGACAGAGAAGGTTCTCCTCCTGGGTGTCACCAGCTGGCATAACTTGGCCAACAGCACCCTGAGGAGTCCCTCTCTGTGGGAGCGAACTGGTCGGTGGGAGGCTGTTGGTGGCAGAAGGCGGTCCCGTAGATATCCTGGTCCTATGCCATGGAGCGCTTTAAAAGTGGTAACTAACACCTTGAATTGCACCTGGAAGACTACTGGGAGCCAGTGCAGCTCGCGCAGGAGTGGTGTTACATGGGCGTAATGAGGTGCGCCCATAATAAGTTATCATTGTTGATATTGTTTAAATGAAACTATAGATAGTGAAAGTGAAAATGAGAGATTGAGAAAGAAAGAGGCAGAGACAAGATAGAGTGGCAGAGAGATATGAAATGCTGGCTGGAATTAGGTTGAAGTTCAGAGGTTTGCCCACAAGAATTCTGCTTACAGTGGATATTTCCACTCACTATTAATTTATAACATTGGATGGAGTCAGAACATCATCATGTGGCAATCTAAACCCTATCTTTATTAATGATGGATTGTCACACTGTTGTTGTGTGGCTTTATAAAATGCTGTGTTGGTGTTTCAAAACTTTAAAAACATAATATATATCTTTCCTAAAATTATATGTAAAGTACAAAACTTCACAAAACAAGTGAACTGGACATACGTTCAGAGCATTTAACTAAGCTTGCAGAAAAAGATTGTCAAAAAAGGATTTTTCAAAGAGGGGAGATGGTATTTGTCAAGCTGACAAATTGCTTCTGATGGTGTTTTTACAGCAATAGAAAACTCTCCAAATTAACCTGAAAGAATGTAGGGTTGAAAGGATTAAAATGTACACTATGTTGTAGTCTTTAAAAGAATTCTTATAAAATGATGTATTCTTGGTATATGTCACTAGAAAAATTGGCTAGAATGTATAAAGATCCTTCAAAATTATGCTGGAAATGTAATAAACAGGAAGGCCCATTTTATCATACTTAGTGAATGTGTAAAAGAGCTACAAAATTTTGGGCTCAGTCTGCATAAAATAATATAGAAGATTTTAAAGATTCATATACAATTGAATCCAGAGACTTTTTGGGGGGGATTGTTGGAAAAGCAGCTGGGGAAAGCAGCTGGGGAAAAAGTCAACTTATACCTAACAATTGGAACAAGGCTATTAAGGGCACAAAGGTGGGAAGATTCAACTTTACCCACAATGGGGGAATGAATGGTGAACTTATTGAGATGGGCAAATTGAGCACTTTAATTAGAAAGAGAACATTGTCTTAACAATGACTGGAAATCCCTTATTGACTTTTTGTAGGAAAAAAAATAATGTGGTTATGATATGGCTTTGACAATTAGAATCAAAACAATAGATCATAGAAAAAAAATAATGTTGTAACCATGATGTAAGAAAGTTAATACCCCCCTCCCATAACTGTTGTAAAAGAAAAGTCTTTTTTTCCCCCATATTTTTTCTTTTCCTTGATTTCTATACTTTGGTCTTCATTCTTCTTTCTTTTCCTCCCTTTTCATTTCAATATTAGTTCTTGTTAGTTTTTATTCTGTTTTCAAAATTCTAATTATATATATATATAAGAGAAAGCTGAGCTGCTTTATGCCCCAATAGGAACTAGAAGCCTCCAACTACAGATTCTCTTTTCATGTGGTGGAAGTAGAAAACATTCCAGAATAAACTTCCAGAAGGGGCCATTCTTAGATCAGCAGTTACAATTTCTTTTCCAGAAGGAGAGTTTTATTTTAGTAATTGTATAATAGCCAATTATTCACCATCTGTTTTAACTGCCTTAAGAACTCTTCTTCATTAGTTTGTTGCACCATCACTGACAAACCCAGATTTGCTTAATGTGTCTTATATCTAGGCCATGAATTATTTATTTATTTATTTATTTATTTATTTTATTCAGCTTATATGCCGCCCTATCTCACAATGGACTCAGGGCGGCTCACAGTAATAAAAACACAAGCCACAGTACAAAATAAAGTCTAAAATCTAAAAAAATTAAAATTTAACCCTTAAAACCCCCATCAAGCAGCCTTTTTCCAGTATTTCACTTGCTGGAAAACTCAAATACCAGAAAGGAGAGTCAGAGTCATCAATGTATCACAGATCTTCCTTTTGTCAAGCAAAGGGCTGGGTTCAGTAAGATTTGGCCATGTCATGTGGAGAAATTCAATGGAGAAAGCAATTATGTTTGGAAAACTTTGCTGCAAAAGGAAACCAGGCCACCAAAGAACACAGTAGCTGGATACCAGCCAGAACATAGAACAACGCAAAGAAGTAGTGTATGATGGGAAGATGTAGAGAGACCTGGCCCGTAAAATTGTCAAGAGTCGGACATGACTGAATGGATAACATCATAATCATCATCACCCATTTTATGGCATTAGTTCTCTGCTGTTGTCCAGTGTTTAATTTCTTGCTAGAACTGAAGCAAGAAATAAAAAAATTACCCCCAATGGACTAGAATGATTGAATAACAGTTTGTGGTCCTTTTCTGACTGTTGAAACACTTTTCACTCATCCTTGAACCAGTAATGAATTATAGAGCGAAACTGCGGATATTTCTCCTGCCTCTATGGCCTTACTCCCTAGCCTCCGAGAGTCACTTGACTTCCTTGCAAGGTTAATGGGGAACAAACGCTTGCAGATTCAATGCACCTGGAAGCTGTCCTTGGATAGCGTGGGAATAAAGGGGAAAATGCTGCACCAGTAGAAGTAAGGATGATTTGTGGCTATCTCACTCATAATATAATAAAGAAATTAGTGCAACAGTTTAATATAATATTCTTTAATATAAAAAATAGGGCAGAAGAAAAATATGTCTAGGCTTTTGGTAGGAAAAGCTTCAAGAGGGTTTTGATTTACCTATTAAATACTTGACCCCAAACAAAAGCATCCGTTAAAAGGAAGTCAATTATCAAGATTGTTGACTTGTGGAAACTGGACTGGAGCTTGCCAAGTCATATGTCATAAAGTTACAAGGAATAAGAAAAATAAAATAAAATAAAGTCACAAGGAATAATGTTCAGCCACAAATCAACTAGCCTTCCTCAACGCTGTAATTTTGCAGAGAGTTATGCTGTGGAATGTTCCAGGATGGTCATATTTTAATTTTCCGATGCTTGCATTTCAGTGTTGAAAAAAAATGAGACAATTGTCATATAGAGCGATATTTCTCTCAACTTATCTTCTCCCTTGCTGTACAAAGCATTCATTTTTTTATGGAACGTCTCTAATAGAACTAATAGCATGTTTTAGTACTTTCGAAACTGGGTGAACTTTCTGCCTCCTGGAGAAAATAAATGCTGAAACTTTATCCAAATTATACTTACGTGTACACATTCTCTATATGCTTATAAAAGGTTTGAGGACTTGTAATGCTTCTAGCCTGGCTCCTCTTTTGACCCCTTCCCCAGGCTGGAGGCTAAAACATATGAAGAATGATTGCAGGAATTGCGTATGTCTAGTCTAGTGAAAAGAAGGACTAAGGGTGACATGATAGCAGTATTCCAGTATTTGAAGGGCTGCCACAAAGAAAACAGGGTCAGTCTATTTTCCAGAGCACCAGAAAGCAGGAGAAGAAGCAACAGATAGAAACCAATCAAGGACAGAACCAACCTAGAACTAAAGAGAAATTTCCTGACAGTGAGAATAATTAACCAATGGAATGGCTTGCCTCCGAAAATTGTGAGTACTCTATCACTGGAAGTTTTTAAGAAGAGATTGGACAGTTATTTGTCCAGAATGGTAGATGGTCTCCTGTTTATGCAGGGAGTTGGCATAGAAGACCTCCAAGGTCCCTTCCAACTCTGTTATTCTGTTTTCCTCCTTCTACATAAATAGCATTTAAATAACAATCGGTAGCCCAAAAATACTTTGCTTAGAGATAGCTTCAAATGCCCATCTTGCTATCTAATATGCATTTAAGCATTTGGAATATTCATCCTAAAAGTATGTGCCATGTTAAAAATTAGAGTCTGCCTCTCATTCAGAGGTGAAAAATAAAGTCAGTGATTGGAGTACTGTAGCATAATTTCTTTCAAGAGTTTTGAGTAACAGTATTTTGATGATTCCTCCCTAAATTAACTATTTTTCTAATGGAGATACGAGACATCTGAGTACCTCTTGGTCTGTGCTGGAGGAAGAAAAACAAATCTATGCGTCAACGTGTATATTTTTAATCCTCTTTGCCATTTATGATTTTGTTGATGAAATTGCAGCCACAATCTATGTTGTACTGAATACATTCAGTTGACTTATAACTGCATAGTCATTCCAAGCTTATTTACTGTTAGCTTTTGCCAAAACAACCAGAGGATGCCCTGAATCTAATATTCGTTTAATCATCCACATGCATTTTCTTCTTTGTCCCAGGAATCTCAAGGACCTCCAGGGGGAGACTCCGAAGATTTGGAGATCCAACAAGTCCAAGTAAGCTGCCTGGATAGGGTAGGACTGAAAAAATAGACTCCTGATGATTGTTGCATCAGTTACAAAGAGACAACCCTTGAGGATCCTTCTCAGTAATTTTTAGAAGTGTAAAGTAATGCAGTGAAGTTCATACAATAGCTTCCATGGAAGGATCAGATAACAGATAATGGAAAGAAAAGACAGCCTATATTCCACATCAGAAGAGTATTGGTTTTTTTTTTAGAAGTTATAGCCAAAACAATAAGCCTTACCTGCTCTAGTTTGTAACTATATTTATTGCACAGGAATTCTTGAACAGATTAATCCTTTTGACAAAAAGTTGGACTCCTAATTGCTTTGTTATGTTTCTTTTCTGAAAATATATTTTTATTAAGAATTTTAAATTGCAATAGTAAAACTAATTTAAACTAAACTTAGATGGTGGAAAAAGAATAAAAAGTACAGAAAAAAAGAAAAAAGAAATGCTAGCACAGAAGATGTTACCTAGTTTGGATAATGAAACATCTGCAAGGAAACAAGAAAGCTCAGAGAGCAACAAGGACCCCGCAAAAAAGAAATTATAGTAAAGAAAAAGAAAAGAATATATAAAGACTTCCACTTTCCTCACAGCAAGAATAGCATATTACAGGTAGTCCTTGACTTACGACCACAACTGAGCCCAACATTTCTAACTGAGACATTGTACAGTCTCACTTAGCAACAGTTGCTAAGTGAGACATTGTAAAGTGAGTTTTGCTCTTTTTTATGACCATTCTTCCTACAATTGTTAAATGAATCATTGCAGTTGATAAATTAGTAACTCAGTTGTTAAGTGAATCTGGTTTCCCTGTTGATTTTGCTTGTTAGAAGATTGCAAAAGGGGATCACATGACCTTGGGACACAGCAACAGTCATAAGTATGAACCAGTTGCCAAGCATCTGAATGTTGATCACATGATCGTGGGGATGTTTCAAAGATCATAACTGTGAAAAACAGTCATAAGTCACTTTTTTATTGCTGTTGTAACCTTGAACAGTTACTAAATGAACTGTCATAAATCAAGGACTACCTGTAATAAGTCTTCTTCTCTTTTAAGGTTAAATAGATATCTCTTTTTGTTATTGTTGAGAAGCTGTACCTTCCAGGTTTTGCTTCAGATGAATTAAATATATCTGAGACAGAGGCTTAGATTGCCAGACTACAGCGAGGGAGGCTGCTTTTCTCAGCTATGAAATTCTTGGATTAACTTGACTTTATCGTAACTAAGCTACTTCATAGGAATGCCTTGAGGATACAAGAATAGCACTAGCATAGAACTTAGACTTACATACTGCTTCACAGTGCTTTACAGCACTCTCTAAGTGGTTTACAATGTCAGCATATTGGCCCCACAATCTGGCTTCTCGTTTTACTGATCTCAGAAGGATAAAAGGCTGAGTCAACTTTGAGCTGGTCAGAATCGAACTTCTGGCAGTGAGCAGAGTCAGCATGCAATACTGCATTCAAACCACTGGGCCACCATGGCTCCATAATAGGACTGATCATGTACTCTGCCTAGATCAAAACCACCTGACTTTGCTTAATTCTAAGCCGCAGCAACTCATTGAACCTGGTCATAGAGAGATGCTAAGAGTTGCAGTTCTGGATGCCATGGTATTTCTCTTCTCTCAAGCTTTTGCCTTCGCATAGGAAAAATGAAATGCTGATGAAAGAAAAGTATAATAAATAAATTAAAAACCTATAATAATTTTCCCTGAAAATCATTTTTTTCATAAAAGATGTAACCATTTTCAGCTGTCTTTAAGGAATAGAAACTTAGACAGTTCACACAACCCTAAGAGAATTTGTGTGTGGAGCTGTACCCATTAGACCTATTGACTCATCGTTTGATAGGCTGGTTCAATAAATAATTGCTACAATTCTCATTTGTCTACTTTGTTTGCTCAGTGCGTTTTGAAGCATGTCATTCCCTTGTGAAAGAGGCTGCCTGGCACAGATGGCGCATCACGTCACTCAATAATATGCCCCATGTATACTCACTGCCTACGTCTCTTGGATGGATTGAAACCACAGGTGGCTCTTTGAGCTCTGAAAGTAACATTCCAAATATGGCTGACTCTGTCAGCATAGTGCTGAGGCACAAAGAGCTCAGCATAGGCCTGCTTAAGAAGTTGACTGCCAGGCTGCTGCTTCTGTAATATGGCATCATAGAAGGAAACAAAGAACGATTTGTGCCAGTTTTTTGTTTGTAGAACCAGGGACAGATTGCCACCCCTTTTGAATGTATGTGTGTCCAAATAGATTTTTTTTAAAAAATCTTTCCAAAGGCCCTTTTGCAATTTGCACATTCCAAAGGACCATACTTACAGTATTTGATAGAATGCTGTTCTTCAGCTAGAGGCTGGACTGATGATGATATGGCAATGCAGATGTCCAGTTTCTTATTTGTGAAAAGGTTCAAAAGAGAACAACATAAAGACCCATATCATATCATCTCCTTCAAGATCAGCCGTAATTCTGACTACTATATATGGCAGTGATGGCTAACATTTTTGCCGTCGCGTACCAAAAGCGGGGGGAGCATGGGGGGTCATGGGTGCGAGTGCCCACATCCATAATTCAATGTGCCCCGCCCTCCCGCACATGACCCCATGGCCCCCACACACTTCCCCCTGATTTTGGCATGTGATGGCACAGTGGGCCCGGGAGGCCCGTTTTTTCCCCTCCCCAGGCTCCAGAGGCTTTCTAGGAGCCTGGGGAGGGCAAAAACAGCCTTCCCCATCTCCCCGGAGGCCTTCCGGAGGCCAGAAACAGCCAGTTTCCTGACTTCCGGTGGGACCAGAAGGCCTGAAAATCAGTTGGCTGGTGCGCACTGGAGCTGAGCTAGGACAACACTCGCGTGCCCACCAATATGGCTCCGCGTGCCACCTGTGGCACCCGTGCCATAGGTTCGCCATCACGGATATAGGGAATCCTATGCTTTGTTTTTAATGGAAGTTACAGACACACCATCGCCACTAGTTGAGCATTTTTTAAAATAACTTTTAGAAAAATAAGACATTGAGGAGCAATTTTAACATCATTCTTCTGCAACTTTTTAAATTAATGCAAATGAGAAAGGTCCTTGTTACAATAAATATAAAGCAACACAACTAACAGTGTTTGCTTGTGTATTAACTTATTTATGTTTTTAGTTCATACAATTTTTATCTTTTATGATTGTAAGCCACCCAGAGTTTACCCTGAGGTATAAATAAATTTTATAAACAAACGAACAAAATAGGCAGTTTAGTGAGGTTTTCCCATTAGGGGAGAAGAGGTGTGTGAAAAATGCAGCAAGTGCGTTTCCCACACCTAACAGCTATCTAAAAATGTTGTAAGTCTACCCAAATTGTTAGTATATCTCTTCATCTTATATAACTCTGCTTGAATGGAAAAAGAAGTAGACAAAACTGTTTCACAGATAATGCCACAAGTCTGTTTTCCCTTAGACATCTCTGTACTTCTCTGTGAGCACTTCTTAAGTAGGGTCATATGCTCCACAGTGAATTGAAAAACATTTCAATTTTGAAAGACGGGTCCTAATTTTTCTTTGACCAGATGAGTTTTTAAAAAATAGCATTCAGACCTTGCTGGAAGGGATTTTTTTTTTTAAAAGAAAATAAAAGGTTATTTACTTTCCTCCCTTGCTGCAATATGAAACCATTAAAAGAAAGGCTTTATGTTGGAACCAACTACAATGTAGCCATTTACTCAGAGTATGTCAGCAGGTTTGTGTCCCCATTTTTGCACCGTCAGCATCTGGCCATTGTCCGATCATGGCTTGTTTTGAGGTTTCTTGGATGTAGAGTACATAACTTGTGCTGTAATAAAACCACAGAGACATTAACAGTAAATCAGGTACTTTTGCTGACAGCAGGGAAACTTCAGTTGCAGATGTTTGTCCTTTTGATGCATCCGTTGTTTCTGTCACATTTTGTTCTTGGTTCACCTTAGAATCCAGATGTTGAACGAAGACTTCATTTTCACATACGGTACCCCTAAGGCTGTGAATTTCTTTGGCATTACAAGCAGAAAGTGTGGCGGGGCAGAAATCATGAAATGCTCCGCCACACTTTGCAATCAGTATATTTCGAAAACTTGAAGTCAAGGAGAAATTGGGTTAAAACTATTGAATGCTCTTCACTAATCCCTGGGCCGTGGCCCTATATCAGGCCATGGCCTATTCAGAACCGGGCCCCACAAGTGCTTTGCACAAGTAGCGGGCTGACATATGTGCACACGTGTGTGCAGCTCAACTTGCTCAAGTTGAATTCCATGTGTGCCAGCCCGCTGCTTGAGCACGTTGACCTGCCTGTGTATGTGTGCACCAGCCCACTGCTCACACGGCCCAGTTCCCCTCTCCCCCACTGCTGGGCCACCAAGTCAAAAAGGTTGAGACCTGTTGCCTTACCATCTATATTTCCATTCCCATTAAAAAAAATCTCAGAATCAGAAGAAACATTTCTACCCTTTCCTTTCCTCTGAATTTCTGCTTTGTTATGTTTATAGATAAATGGGATGAAAATTTGTATGGTATTTTGCCCAGCCATTCACATCCATATATACATTTATGGGTTTTACAAAAATCATCCTATGTTAGAAAAAGTATGCCCTACCCAAGTACAAGTAGTCCTTGACTTACAACAGTTCATTTAGTGACTGTTCAAAGTTACAGCGGCATTGAAAAAAGTGACTTATGACCATACTTCATACTTATGACCGTTGCAGCATCCCCCATGGTCATGTGATCAAAATTCATACTCTTGGCAACTGACTCCTATTTGTGACAGTTGCAGTGTCCCAGGGACCTGTAAATCACCTTTTGCACTTTTCTGACAAGCTATGTCAATGGGGAAGGCAGATTCACTTAACAACCGTGGTGATTGATTTAAGTGTGGCAAGAAAGGTCGTAAAATGGGGCAAAATTCACTTAACTGTCTCAGTTAGCAACAGAAATTTGGAGCTGAATTGTGGTCGTAACTGGAGGATTACCTATAAAGAAAGACAAATAATACATGTTGTCTATCAGTTCCCTTTTGCAGAGTATTGTTTCATAGTTTTCCAAACCAAAATTCCTTTTAAAAATAATTTGAAAATCTTTGGTACATGTATTTGATGTTTTAGCTCAAGGTGAAATTTAACAGGGCTATACGGAACTTGGTTTCAGTGAAACTTCAGTCATATTATCCCATCAATGCATACTTCCAAATCGAAACGGAGATTCTCTTGAAGCAGTAAATAGAATCAGATGATTGTGAAATCTTTTGTAGCCTAGCGAAATGCTTCACATTTTGATAATAGGTGAAAAAAAAGCCAGGCTAACACTTGTAAGTATTGGTCCAAATGTTTATATCACCCCAAAAGGACAAATTGGCATGGCCTTGAATTAGCTGAGTAGACTGAATCATATTTGCCCAGTGTGGACTTCAGTTCCCAGCATTTTCAGAACACAATAGTTATTATTAAAAATTCTGGGAAGTGAAGTCACTTACCTGGAGGCTACCCAGACTGGAAAAAAATGTGGTATGAAGTGATGGGAACAGTATGTGCATGGGGTTGATGGAAACATGGAAGAAAGAGAGGACTAGAGAAGAACAGGAGAGGGGGATGTTAAAAAGAAACCTTGGGGAGGGGGGGAAACGTTGCCAGCTGTTGAGTAAGGAGTTTAATGCTATGGAATTTCTTCCCTGACCTGGCAGGATTTAGGAGTAGGAGGTCCTAACCAGTGGTGGGATTCAGCCAGTTCGCACCACTTCGGGAGAACCGGTTGATAACTTTCTGAGCAGTTTGGTGAACTGGTTGTTGGAAGAAATCATTAGGTCAGAGAACCGGTTGTTAAATTATTTGAATCCCACCTATTATTTAAGTCCTAACACAGATGTTGCCAAGAGCAGCACACTTTATCTAATTTGTATGTTTAAATCAAGCTCTTGATGCTTATAATCATCCAATTTCGGACAAAGACTTGGTAGCCAGAAAAATATATTTCAAGCAAGGCAAACCTATCATTGGTCCTCTCTGGTTTGTATTTTTAGTTGCTGTTTTAAATTACATTTTTGGATAGCAATGTTAAATTATTTTGTAAACCACCCTGGGAAATCTTTTGTGGGCAGTAAATACACTTTAAAACAAAGTAAAAGGGAAAGGTTCATTTTCTGCAAGCTTCTCCAATGCAAGGAGGCCAGTGGCCCCATGAACAGAGACACAAAAGGAGGATATTGACAGAAGAAGAAGATCTTAACCCAGGCTCATTTGGGATTCTTTGTGGGAGTAGTTATCAGCCACTCCTGAAACAGGACATTCTGTGATCTGATGAAACCTTTTGCTATGAAGGATGTGAGACTGTGGTGCTGCAACAGATGGAAGGGAGTTGCACTGTTCTCTTGCCAGGGAAGACAGTCGTGCCATCTTAATAATAGACAAAAATGCACTATTTTTAATAACTGGCAGCAGATGATCAACATGCAAAGCTAATTCGTACTTTACGGTTGACAGCCCATGCTCACCAAAATAAACATCAGCAAGGGAGGCCAACCTACACAAAGGATTACAATTTTGAATGAACACAGACTCATATACACACACACACACACTTCAAAACTCTAGTTCAACTTTTGCTTTGAACATTCCCATTCAAACATTGGTGGAACCAGATTTTTTCCCCCAAATGTGGAATATTTATGAATTGGAGAAGTGAGTAGAAAGGCAAGTGTAGACACAACGCAAATTATGCATTTGATTCAACTGCCATGGGACACATCATGCAAGGATTATCTCCTTATTTTTAATCCATAGTCAGTGCTTTTTTCCTTTGCCAATGGCCAAATTAGCTACATGTTGGCTGATACTGCCCATCTGCTTTGAATGCCTTCTTAGCTGAGATCATTTGCATTTCCTGTGCCTGGTCTGCTCCTTTTGTCTCATTAGCTGGGTGAGTCACCTCATGAACAGTCAGTTTCCCTGCTACAAAACTTGGTCATTGCTCAATACACACTTATTACGCTGCGAAAGGTTATTGACAACCAAAAAGAGAGGAAAGTTTGGCCATTTCCAAATCTCCACATCTCAAGTATGTCTGTTTCCATCTTCCATAATCCCAACCAACAGTTACTCTGACTGAAAGAGCATTCAAGCTGAAGTTCTATATATTTAGGTTAAGAATGGCTGCTTTACATGTCTTTGAAATATCTACATTTTCCGAAGTATAGAACTTAACTTCTTGTGACTTCATAGACAAGTCCATGCTGGAAATCTTAGGGATTTCTAGGAAGGGATTTACCATTGTCATCTGGGATATTTAGTCAATTTCCCAATCTTGAAATCAGCCCTGGGATTTCCTACTGACTTCCCATCCTTAACCAGATTTAACCCAGTTTATTATTTTTTGTATCAGTTATTCTTTGGTTATTGGTGGCTGCATTATTGATTTGGATATTCCTATTTTTGTTTTGCTTTCTTTTATTTATCTATACCTAAAAAAGTCTGGATTACAGTATGTATCCCTGAGCTCCTTAGTCTACAACAGCACTTTCCTCCCAAGCAATCATTTCTCATTCTGGCACTCATCAAACACAATTCTCTACATGTTGTAGCATATATCAGTGTTTCTCAACCTTGGCAACTTTAAGATGTGTGGACTTGAATTGCTAGTTGGGGAAATCTGGAAGTTCAAGTATGCATATCTTAAAGTTGCCAAGCTTAAGAAATGTTGATATATATGACAGTATTTAATGGATTTGGCATTTTTAGGGATGCAAGTGAACATAGGATAGTTCATTTAATCTTGAGTAGGGCATCCCATCCTGTTGCATACAATATCATGTATAGTACAGTATACAGTAGAACCTCTGGTCACGAATGCTTCTGACCATGACCAAATCGGGTTCCGACCAAAAAACTCAGGGTTTTTTTCCAACGGCAAATTTGGCGCTTTTTTGTAAGCGCCAAATTTCCAAAATTAGGTTCGGGTCATGACCAAATCAGTTTGTGACCAAAGTTATGGAACGAGTTATGGTTGTGACCAGAGGTTCTACTGTACTGTACAGAAGGCTGAAAGGGCTTTCTCTGAGAAACCTTGAGGATGGGATTCCTTGCCACTATGAGGTTAGATTACCTTTCTCTTTTCAGCTTCTTCTTTTAAATATTCTTGATTTTGAGGTGGTTTTGAGTTATTTCTTGTTAATTCTGATTTAAACCTGGAATTGTCAACATGGAAAGCATCTGCTACACTGTGAGTCTACAACCTTCCAGAAACCACCAAACCACAGAGTTCATTTCTTTATTGAACTACTGCATATTGGGATCCCCAAACCACTCATCATTTAGCTAATTGCCACAACTGATGATTGAGTCATTTATCTTTTTGTCTCATAAAGCTCCAGCTAGCATTTTAGAGATACTGTAGACAGACAGACAGACAGACAGACAAAGTTCCGTGGGAACTTCTGTGGAGTAGACATTAGGCATTCCTTTTGTTGGAAAAGTCTTACTATAAGGACCGCCTGCTGCCACTGACGACCTCCCAATGACCCGTGCGCTCCCACAGAGAGGGCCTCCTCGGGGTGCCATCAGCCAAACAATGTAGGCTGATGACCCCCAGGGAGAGGGCCTTCTCTGTGTGGGCACCTACCCTCTGGAATCAGCTGCCCCCAGAGATAAGGAGAATCCAAGACCTTGGTGCCTTCCGCCGTGCCCTTAAAACTTTCATATTTCAGCAAGCCGGGCTCGCTTAACAAATTCTTTTAATAATTTTAATTGGTTTGTCCTTTTAAATTTGGGGCCAAACAGAGTTATTTTTTTAATTGTTTTTAATGTTTGTATTGTATGTTTTTATTTGGCTGTACACCGCCCTGAGTCCTCAGGGAGAAGGGCGGTATATAAATTTTTAAATAAATAAATAAATAAATAAATAAATAAATAAATAAATAAATAAAGTACGCGCACAAATTCTGGCTATCATTTTGCACTGACCAAAGTAGCATCCAGGTTTCTGTCAAAATCATATGACATGCTATGTTCTTTCATAACAGATATATCTCACCAGTGGGTTGCTTTAGGGTCAGCTTTGCTCATTGACAAGTTTGTTTGTTTTTTTAAATTTGATTTATATGCCGCCCTTCTCCGGAGACTCAGGGCGGCTTACAATGCGCTAAGCAATAGCCTTCATACTTTTGTATATTTATACAAAGTCAACTTATTGCCCCCACAAACTGGGTCCTCAATTTACCTACCTTAGAAAGGATGGAAGGCTGAGTCAACCTTGAGCCTGGTGAGATTTGAACCTGCAATAATTGCAGGCAGGGTGTTAATAACAGGGTGCTTTAGACCACTGTACTACCAAGGCTCTTGGTTAAGTTAAAGAGAAAACCCACTTAGTCACTTTTTAGCTGAAGGAGTAACTTCATTTCAACCCAAGTTACCATAGGCAATGGTAAGGGATGCTGGGGTATTAGGATCCTCAATATGTTGGTGGCCACAAATGCCATACCTCTGCTTTTACATTCTGAATTAGACTCTTAATAGGCTGTCCAGTACAATAGACATGGCTATTTACATTCTTCTGCTTAAATTACATACTGCTTCTCTTTGTCTCTGTGTATATGGCTAATACCATGCTTGTATCTACCTTATTCTTGGGCAACACAATGTACTCTTAGCGCATATATATTTAAGAAGTTGCTTTTCCTTGTTTATTTGTTTTTTTTCTGAAACACACATTGTAATTTTCTCAAGGCTAGAAACAGTCACATCTAGTGACTGCAATAGCACTTTATCCAGACAATCATGGAATTAATACATTTTGCTTGGTCTCTTTCCCAGTGCCTATAAATTTTAAATTCCATGACACAAGGTCTGTTTTTGTGACCAGAACTTTTATGAAACCTAATCCAAAAGTCTATAGTTCTTTTTGCTGGTGGCAGGGCTGGTGGGAGATGATAAGCAGTGTAATTTTACTGCAGAGTCTAGAATAAAGAGTGTGTTTTGTGAATGTTCTCACTTCCCGTGAAATGCATCCCTTATTTACTGCAAAACTAATTGTACTTCTTTACAAAAATGGGATAGTTGTTGCTGCAGAGGCAAGTCCTCTGATGATCTTCACTTAGAGCCCATCAAATGGGGCAAAAGGGGAATGGGAAAAGAGGAATGAACCTTCTGATCAGAGTTGGTATTCAGCCAGTTCAGACCAGTTGTTGTGGTCCACCAATAGCCTGCAGAGCTGGCAGCGGAGTTGGACAGTGAAAAGGCTAGGGCGGAACATGGGCCAGTCCTGGAGTCTGGGGAAGGCCCGGATGAAGGCTCTGCATCGGAGGCAGAGATGGGGCCAGGGCCATCTGGGAGTGATGCACGGACTCTGGAGCCACCAGAGTCGGACAGCAGAGAGGCAGAGGAACAGGAGGAGCCTGTTCCTAGTGTGCACATGCACAGAGCTGCCAGAAGGCAAGAGCAGCTAAAGCAAAAGGGATGACTCGGGAGTAAGGCCAGGAGACAATATGGGTCCTCCCATAAGGCTTAAAAGAGAAACAAAGGCACTTGGGCCTTTTGCAGGAAAGCAATGTTGCTAACTCTGTTTCCAGTCAGCATCTCTTGTTTGTTTCTGAACTTCGTGGGGCTTTGTCAAGTAAGGCCTTTGGCAGGGTGTCAAAGAAAATAAAGGTTGGTGATTATCCCGAAGGACTTGTTTTGCAACTAATTGGGACTCAGCTGGGAATGAACGTAATTCTCAGATATTACAATAAAATAGGGTTTTTTGCGACTAACTGTCTTGTAATGACTCAGTAAGCCTAGGTCACAACACCGGTTCACCCGAACCAGTAGTGGAAATTGAGGGTGGGCTTGCCCACCCACCCCAGCTCTATGCCATCCTATTTAGGCATATTTTTGAGGCCAGGTGCATGCGCAGAAGACATGCGCGCCAGCAAAGCACATGTATGGAAGGTTCACATTTGCAAACTAGTAGGGAAAGTAAGTGAATACCACCCCTGCTTCTGATAGATATCAGTAGAATGCATATTTTCATATACATTTTGCCCCATCTATATGTGAGAATAAGGGCAGCCTAGAAAAAAGCCTTGCAATGTAACACTTGGAGGCAACTATTTCCCCAGCATGGCATGATAAGGAAGGAAACATTAGCCAATTTGTCTGTTCCTCTTCTCCTGCTCAGAGAGAGACTAATAAGAGAGTGAAATGTCAATGCATTTGTTATGTCGTCTTAAGGTCATACGACAAATGCAGTAAAAGATCTATTTCACAGAAGAAAATGTAGATAAAGTTGCAGCCTATTGGGAAAGTGGAGGTGCAGATGTAGATGACAAAGGCATGAAAAGACTGACAAATACCGTATTTCCCCAAAAATAGGACCCTGTCTTATATTTTTTTGAACCTCGAAATAAGTGCTTGGCCTTATTTTCAGGGATGTCTTATTATTTTGGGGTGCATGGAGCAAGACAGGGCTCCTCTTGCCATCTTACCTGATTTCCAGCTGTCTCCCAACCCTAACCAGAGGAAATGGTGGGGACCGGCTGCGCATGCGTTTAAATATTTTCAGGGAGGGCTTATTTTTGGGGAGGGCTTATTTTTGGGGGGGCTTATTTTAGCGCATGTGCTCAAAAGCCCAGTTGGGTTTATTATCAGGGGATGTCTTATTTTAGGGGAAACAGGGTATGTTTTCTTCACTGACCTTTCTGTGCTTTCCCTGCAAATGGCATTGTGGTATGAAAAATAAAACTTTCCTCAAAGAATTTCTCATAACATTGCCTGATTCAAGGCTGACCAGGTGGTGGTTTTTTCTTGTGGTTTTTTTTTGGCCAAGGCCAAAAAATGTTAAGTGAATCTGGTTTCCCCGTTGACTTTGCTTATAAGTAGATTGCAAAAGGTGATCACTTGAGCCCAGGAAATTGCAACCGTCATAAATATGAGTCAGTTGCCAAGCATCTGAATTTTGATCACATGGGGATGCTGCAACAGTCATGTGAAAAACTGTCATAGGTCACTTTTTTCAGTGTCTTGTAATTTTTAGTGGTCACTCAATGAACTGTTATAAATCGAGGACCACCTGTATTACACTGGTCTACAAGGAGAACGCCTCAGAAATGAAAGTGGCTTAATTTTACCAGAATTTGGTCACTAATAAAGGAAAATTAAGTCCTGAGTATTAATTGGCTCCAGTTTCCAAAATATAGCTTCAGGTCAAAATTGCATCAAAATAATTCAAAATTACAAGGGGTGTGTGCAATTATGCTCCATAGCTTTTCTTCAAAATGTGATATGGTAGTGAGAATGGTGCCACGCCAATCATTATAAAGTTATCTTTTTATTGATACCAATAACATAACTTTCTATTCATTTATGGGTTTTTCATGTAACATTTCCATGCTTTTTGCATGAAAAACTCACAAGCGCTAACATCAGATTAAATGACAATGTGCCCTTTTTTTTCATTTATTTTTTTTACTTTTTTAAAAACATTTTTTTACTACCGGTTCAGGCAAACCGGTCCAAACCGGTAGCATTTCACCCTGTCTCAAAGTGGAGATAAATTTATATACTTCCATGTGGTATCATTTTCATTGTTCTACTGTACTTTGTTGAGAAGTTATGAGGCATCATGACCATTAGACACCTCCCTTCCTTGTAGACAAACATACTTGCCTGTGTATAAATCTTTATTATGAAATATCTTGAAAACTTTAGCCACCTAATAATTCATCTAATCAAAATATGTAAAATTAACACATTTTATCTCAGAGGTTGATAAATTCCCAAAATTTGAAGACCAGTGTTTAGTTACCATTCAGCAGTCTGGTGGAAAGCTGAGGGTTTCTTCTCCTAATTAAAAAAAAGCATCTGTCAGCCTCCGCCTTTTTATTGCTTGATTGCTTGGCTGCCATTGTAATGGGGAGAGGGGGAAGCTGTTTGAATGTCTGGGAGGTGAGCTGGTGGAGAAGAGGGGATAAAGTTTTCCTCAGTGTTTTCTATGCAGCAGAGAAGAATGCTGATAATCACTCAAGGTCAACCGTTGTGGCATACCAGGAGGATGGCACCATCGGAAGCTGCACCCCTGGGGGGATGTGGGTTGGATAATCCTGACTGGACACTTGGGGGGGAGGGTTTTAAAGATACTTTCTATATGTGATTTTCATGCCTATTGCCTTGCTTTTCTTTGATTGCATTCAGTTAATACTCAGTAAAAGTACCTTTCTTTATGAAAATGGAGTCGGGGTTTTTCTTTCTTGAGTACTGAAAGGAGGCACACCTGACAGCATCAACATCACAAATCACTAGATTCCACTAATGTGGGGCTCCTGAAATTGTTCATATTCTTTTCAGAAATTTTGAAAGATCTCATGTGAAAACTTCAAAATGTCACAAGATTTGATGATCTCATGAGACCTTAGTCATTTTTAAATATTGAATCTAGTACATTTAACATTCTCTAGCATAGGTGTAAATAGGTAATACAGATAATGAGAAGTATCTGGTGTGAGGATATGGACTGACATTCTCTGAAACTTTTGTCACACAACTTTTTTTATGACACGTTAACTGAAGTTTCAGAAAATGTCACGTGGAGAATTTTGGCACCGTATACCAGCAATTTCTGATATTCTTGTTCATGCATTGTTTTTTTGCTTTAACTCTGTGCTTGAGAAGCAAAGTACGCCTTCCCTATGGCATTCCGGGATAACTGCATACTGTTAAAAAGGAAAATGAGACCTAGCATTATGCCCCACAAAAAGGAATACTTTTTGTAGGCTATATGCTTTATTTTCTTGGTTAGTGGATTTTTTCCCCATAACTGTGATACATCTTAACCCTGCCATTTACTTTTGGACTGGGATACCATTCAGGAAATCGATGAAGGTGCTACTTGGCAGCACTGTATCTTTTCCATGGCTTCCTCAACCATTCATTAAATTTTCATGACATTTTCAGAGAGTCGGTAAGTAGGTGGAGCTTGAGTGTAAGGCAAAAGTGAAAACTTTTTGGGTGAGATTTATCGTTTAGAAACAAAACCGTTTTGTGATGCCATGGAGTATTGAACACTAAACAAAGGACAATGGAATTTAGTTGTATCCAACTATTCTTTTGGTAGTATTCCAGTTCACTCTTTGCCTGGGCACAATACCTCAGCAGAGAGATAAATCATTCATTGTCTCTTAATGCCAAGCAATATGTATCTGTTCAGGAATGCTTAGCCTTGGGAGTAAAGGGGAAGACACACTGGGAGGAGACCAGGCTAATTCCACAGTGCTGGACAAACAGAATTACTCTGAGAAACCAGCATTCAGACAAGCAGAGGTGAACAATTCACTGCAAAGGTGTTGAAAGGTAAAGATTGTCCTGTTGCTGGCAGATCTGGAGTAGGTTATGTCTGTGTGAGGAGGAGGAGGAAGAAGGGAGTGGGAAGGCTTAACGACTGTCTCTCCATTTATATTAAATTCAGAGTGAAGTGTCTTCTACTGTATGACAGAAAAAGACAGAGGGGATGGTGGTAGAGGAAAGGGTGAGGGAGCAGGGAATAGTGTACATATGTGTAGGATCCAATGTGAAGAAAAATATTCCTCGTTCACATTATGAAGTCAGAATAGGCATTGCAGTCCTTGTATATATAGATTTGCCTGGTGCTGGTGCTGGATCTGTGCTGTGTTTAATTGCATAACCTTTCCTCTGCATTGAAGTATCTTGAAATAGCTTTGTCTAAGGAAAAAACAAAGCAAAACAAGGGATGCTGTTCACCATTTCCCATGCTCTACCTTACAGTTATTTAAGACGGTAGACTGCGGTCTATGAGCTATTTGTCAATCAGTTTCTGTTAAGGCACTCAGTGCTCAATTGTATTATTTTTCTATGCTGGATGGACTTTCTGCTGATTTAGCAGGGGCATTTATATCTGCTTAAGCAAACGGGTCCAATTGTCTCTCAATCCACTTAATATGGATTATTTACGTTCAAGCTATTAAGCCATTTTCTATCTTGCTTTCAAAGTGTGAAACATCAATGGACGATCAAGGATTTTTGCAAAACAGCAATCTCATCCCAGCCTTCAGGCCTTTATTTGGGGAGCTTTCTGATAAGTGGGTCATCTGACATCAGCTCCCTTGATTATTGAAATATGTGCTCTTCCTAGCTTAACTTCTTTTCCATAAACCTGGTATAACATGTACAGAGCACCAAATCCTCTGCCTATTATAGTTAACAGTTTATTGGGCATCTTCTGATGTTACAACAATAAACAGTTCCCTGAAGAACTGTTGAAACACAATACACTGCAAAGGCTGCAAACTATAAATGCTATCTCAAGTGTAAACTGAGGTAAAATGAAAAATCCATCAAAAGCAGCCAAGTTATATAATATTACTTGGGAGCTGATAATCACCTCCAAAACATATCTCTACAAACAGCAGTCTACCATTGTTAATAAATTATGGTGGATGAATATGCATGTTATGTAAGGTGAGATCATAATGATTTATTCAATAAGCTATGGTTAAAACAAAATATACTTAAGCATAAGTGAGAAAAAGTGACAGGAAACATAAAGGCAATCCTCAATTTACAACAGTTCAAAGTTACAACAACACTGAAAAAAAGTGATTTATGGCCATTTTTCACACTTATGACCATTGCAGCATCACCATGGTACATTCATACATTGGTAACCTTCAGTCTCAAAAGACTATGGTATCGTGCTCTGGAAAGAGGTCCTAAAACAGCATCTGGTGTGACTAAAAAGGCCAATTCGAGAGTGGCAATCCCTTCCACACTCAGGGCAGATATATTCTGTCCCTTGCCCAGCCCACAGATTTCTCTGGTTCTGGGACTGCCTCTTTGCCTCAGTCTGCCAAACAAGTGTCTCTTCGAATTGGAGAAGGCCATGCTGCGTCTTTAGCCTCCAAGCTGAACGATCAGAGGTCAAGGTTTCCCAGTCATTAATGTCCATTACCAAGGCCTTTAGATCCCTCTTGCAAATATTCTTATATTGCCATGTTACCATAACCCCATGGTAACATGCTCAGAATTTGGATGCTTGGCAAGTGGTTCATATTTATGACAGTTGTGGTGTCCTGGGGTCAAGTGATCACCTTTTACAATCTTCTGACAAGCAAAGTCAATGGGGAACCAGATTCACTTAACAACCATGTTATCAACCTAACAGCTACAGTGATTTGTTTTAACAACTATGCAAGAAAGGTTGTAAAATAGGGCAAAGCTCACTTAACAAATGTCTCACTCAGCAATAGAAATTTTGGGCTCAGTTGTGGTCGTAAGTCGAGGACTACCTGTACAGATAAATAAGGGGGTCTATAAGAATAGCAATGAGTCATATCTGTGTGACTCTTTTCTCTGTGTGAGAAAATGCAGAAATATATTACTGTTTAACTATTTCAGATGAGGATGATTAGCAAAAAGATACCACTGTTGTTGGAAGCCATGGTCATAGTGCTTTCAAATCTAACTGAAATGAAAAACTGCCACTGGGGTCTGGCAAAGCTGTACTTGATTGCAGAAAAGAAAACATCTCACATTGAAGAAAGGATTAAAAACAAGGAAGTTGAAATAGAAAACCCAGGGAGTCAGATCTTTCCAGAAACTCTTCCTGGTTATTCAAAATTTAACATCTATGTTATCTTCAGCGTCAGTGCCAATATATCTCTCTTCACTGTCTCTGAAGTGTCCCAAAATGAATCATGTGGTACAGCCTGGTGGTCAATGTAAATTTGAAATAAGATTATGTCCTCTGAGGCATGCGATTCTGTGCCCAGCAGAAGCCAAATTTGAAAATAATACAAAGTATGCCTATTTGGGGCAGTGGTTAAAGGCTCTGGATTAAAAAATGGGAGAAAGTTCCAATCCCACATTCAGTATAAATCCAACTGATTGTCTCTCGGTCCTAGGAAGAAGGCAAGGGTAAACCACTTCCAAAATCTTGCCAAGACAACTGAAGGGACTCCTCCATATAGTCACAAGGAGTCAAGACTGGCTCAAAGAAGCACACGACACGATTTCTTGTCCTCTTATCTCCTGAACCCTTCTGACAACCCAACCCTTCATCCAGATTCCAGACAATTTTCTCACGTGCAAAGTTTTCATTTCTGGGATTGGCTTTCAACATTTCCTCAGGCTTACTGATGTTTCTTCTGATTTCTGTCTTTCTCCATTGCTCTATGTTGTTTTTCTAGATGAATAACAGTTTCCACAATTGTGAGGGGAGTGGGGGAAGGGAGAGATTGAGAGAAAAAGAGCAATCTTACTGGTCATGCACGACTTAAGAGCTGTAAAGACAAGATCTTCAACGACTCTCTGGTGCATTCCAAAACCTCTAATTGTGTAACTTAGCCACAGAATAACATACCACTTCTAAATCCGTCCTTGGAGCATAGCTATTCATGGTGTGGGAGTCGAGGCTGTTCCTTCCTGTCCCAGGATTTCATTTTTTTTTTTTAATGATTTTAGAACTTGATCCAGATCAGACTGTGAAATGGTGTTCATCTCTTTATCTCGTGAATTGTCCCTTGAGGAACCACAATTCTCTTCAAACGTGTATTAACATTATTGAAACAAGGTGTGTGCGTGTGTGTGTGCTTATGTGTGTGTGTGTATTAAATGAATGTCTGTGTCTATATGTGAAATTAAGCAGTGGGGAGAAAACCCAGTGGTTGGGTTCAAACACTATGCTATGATTTGTTTAACCGGTCCACTGAATAAACTGCATTGCAATTCCACCAACATGCTACATCATAAATTTGAACATTTGAACATTGCATTTTAACATTTTAACATTACATAAGTTATAGAGCCTAAAGAACTTTATACCATTTATTCACAGCTTCATCATACTTCATTTAATATAATATAAATATATGCCTTTGAGACAGTGTTGACTCCTAGCGACTGGCTGGGTAAGATAAAAATATTTTTGGCAATATTTTGTGGTTTGTCATTGATTCCTTCCTGGGGCTGAGGAAGAGCAACTGGCCCAAGGTCACTCAGCTGGCTTTGTACCTGATTTCTTAACCCAATGCTTTAATCACTACACCAGACTGATTCTTGTTATGAATCATATCATATGATATGAGATATTGGGGCAGCAAATGGCTAAGTGACATTTTCGGCCTATTTCCCCTTGCCTCTAACCATGGCATAAACATTCTTTAGTGCACTGATGTTGTTACCTAATTTGGTAATGAAATGTCTGCAAGAAAGCAACCAAGCTCAGAGAGCATCAAGGACCTTGCACATTCTCTAGTACTGGATATTTTCTGCCATATTCCTATGACATTGCTTTTTTGGCCCCTAAGTGAGATAAGCTAAATTATTCTTAGCTATGTCACTGTTAAAAGATGATTGGTTAAAAGATTGATTGATGAAGCCAGCAATTTTTTTGGGGGAAAAATATGCTAGGTTTCATCAATCGATTCGATCAATTTTTGGAATGGAATTAGCTGACTACAGTGCCTTGCAATAGAGGTAGAAAGAAAGAAAGAAAATTAAAAGCATAAGCTTACAAAAATGTCATCCTATTACTAACAAAGCATAGGAGAAAAAAAAATATCCCAGTTAACACTAAAATAGGGAACGGTTAGGACAGACATGTGGATCTCAGAGTAGACAATGTTAAACTATTAGTGATCATGGTCTGGCTAGCCATAAGGATTTTCCATAAATGACTTTTATTAATTACAATATGTGATGACTGGACTAATGAACACATCATAGCTATTGAAAACAGTTGTGCTCATTTATCTTCCAGTATAGTCTGTATAGGGAGAATAATTCTCAAATTTGGAATTTTGTGGTATTCTCTGTATTTCTGAAACTACTTGAATATCTGAGTATGTTTGCATAATGGATGCTTCATTTGTCTTGCAAGCATTGTCCTGGTTGCCTTGAAACTTATTTTTAAAAGGCAAACACTGTCCAAACCCAAGCTCCTAGCCTATAATTGGATTTAGCTTTTCTTCCTGTCTCCACACACCCCTTTGAGAAAAAAAAGCTTTTCTAGTGCAGCAGTGCAATTCAGCTGCTCAAGATGATGAAAGATAATGGAAGAAATGACTGTCTCATTTGACCAGTTCAGGAAGTTTGCTGAGGAGGCCCTCTAAATTTCCATTTGTTGAAGGGAAGGGCCTCTGCATTTCAGACAGAAAATAAATTCTCATTACCCCATAATTCTTGAATGAACTGGTGGTGGTGAGAATGGTAGCAACTGGGAGTAGGATAATGTAGCATTAACAGCATCATTTAAAGAAGATGGGCCTTAAGGCAAGTATCTTCTATGTCAGAGGTCTTCAAACTTGGCAGCTTTAAGACTTGTGGACTTCAACTCCCAGAATTCTCCAGGCAGCTATGCTGAATTCTGGGAGTTGAAGTCCACAAGTCTTAAAGCTGCCAAGTTTGAAGACCTCTGTTCTATGTTATAGAGTAGAGTCCACATTGTAGTGTTCTGTCTTGATTTGTAACAAACGCCTTCCCTTCTGACTTATTTCCCTATCAGGATGCAAGAAGAGGGAAACGGACATGCTGCAAAGCAGAATGTGAGGCCGTGGTATCATTTCTTATTTCCAAGGACAGCTCCAGCCTCACTGGCCTTCTTAGAAGATAAAAATAGTGGCTGGCTTCTGCTAGTGCTTTATTTGAACATGTACTCCTTAGAAAACAATGGTGTTGGGAGGTGACAGCAGCTGGGAGGAGGAGGAGGAGGTGGCTAAACCTCACTAATCCATCTTTCAGTAAATTGATGTCTTGTGACTGGTTAAATGTTTCATGGCAACTATCACAAAATTCCCCTAGAATGCTAGAAATAATCACTAATCTCAATTTTTGGGAGTTCTGTTCCAGTGACATTTGGGTTGGATAGCATTAAGATGCTGCCTTTAAACCAGGCATGTCCAAAATCCGGCCCAGGGGCCAATTGCGGCCCATGTTCAAATTTCGAGCAGCCCGCAGCCTCTTCTCCTCACGGGCTCAGCCTGTCAGTCATCCTCGCCGGCCAGTGCTTTTCCCTTCACCGCACAGCAGTTTTCGCAGCTGTCTCCTGCTGCCTCCTGCTCCACAACCACCCTACTCTGCAGAGCATCTCAGCCATATTTTTCACCAGAAGATGGCAGTAGACCTGAGTCAGCACTCTCGCCACCTGACCCTTGTAAGCTTGTGTGCCCATTTCTAAAATGGCGACTGTAGGAAAGTTGACAGCGAGGGCTGCCGTTTCCAGGACAGTTATTTGTTTAGTCTTTCATAAAATAGTTCATTTGCATTTAATGTTAATGGTTCAAAGAATGTCAGGCTGAATGGTCAGCCCCCACACATTTTCACCTCACCAAATCTGGCCCTCCTTGCAAAAGGTTTGGACACCCCTGCTTTAAACCTTCAGTTGAACAAAGTCGGCTCATATAAAGAGCATGCCTGCAGCAGTGGTGGGTTCCTCCCGGTTCGGCCCGGTTCTCCCAAGCCGGTAGCAGTGACGATATGATGTCACCAAACCGGTTCTGCCACCCCCGCGCCCCCCCG
>WNWU01000040.1:7746834-7757602 GCA_012654045.1 Ptyas mucosa | reverse complement strand
CCCCCAATCTATTGCTGCCTCCTGAGTCCCAGCTGATGGCTAGAGGGGAAAAAACTGTTTAAACTCTTGCCATGGGGCTTCAAAGGGCCGCCCTACAGCTGATCAGTGTTAAAAGAAAACAAATGAGTAGACCGGTGCCTGCAAAAATAAATGGGTAGATCGGTACAGCTCTGCAAGGAGTTAAAAGCCTGGTAGACCAGTACCTCTGCTAAATCCTAAAGAATTGTCACATGACCATCAAGCCACGCCCACAAAATAAGCCACGCCCACAGAACCAGTAATAAAAAAAATTAGAACCCACCCCTGGCCTGTGGATACTGTCATTTAAAGTCATGAACATGCTGCAATGAAGTAATTTCAAGATGACCTTAAAATTTTGCAATAAACCAGCAGACTTCCTCTTGGTGTACTTTCCTGAAATAATAATATAGCTGATGGGCACAAAGAATCCACATACACACAGCACCCTGCATCTGCTGTTTTGTTTTGGGGTTTTTTTGCTAGGTGGACTATTTCATTTCACAAAATGTCTTCTGAAATTTTGCTCTTACAACAGCTTGAACTTGATATAATGTTTTATTACATCATACAATGGATTTAATTTGTTTAATTTAAATTGTTTAACTTTATAACATTTTCCACTATGGTTCTGTTTTGTGCTATGTCATCCAGGAAGGATTTGTCCCAAAATAAGTGATGGGAATCTAGTTTGGCCTAATGGCCAAAGTGGCTCTTATCAAAAATAGTGAGGCCGCTAGATCATACGCTCCATTCTCTATCTCAATATTTCTCAATCTTATCAACTTTAAAGTATGTGGACTTTAATTCCCAAAATTTCCCAGCCAGTATTCTGAGAGATGAAGTCCATGTATCTTCAAACTGATGAGACAGAGAATAACGGGGACAATAGCACTTAGACTTATATACCACTTCTGAGTGTTTTACAGCCCTCTCTAATCAATTTACAAAGTCAGCATATTGCCCCCAAAAATCTGGGTCCTCATTTTACTGACGTCAGGAAGATGGAATGCTGAGTCAACCTGGAGCCTGTGGGACACGAACTGCGGGCAGCTGGCAGTCAGCAGAAGTAGCCTGCAGTACTGCATCACCACAGATCTACTAACTAATCCTGCAGCATGACTCTATAAACTGTAGGCAAGAACATGTGATGGTAAACGATTCTGGGTATGACAATGCAAAAAGGCAGTGACAAATGGGAGTGAGATCAGAGGAAGGTTATCAAGATAGTAAGAGGTCTGGAAACAAGCCATATGAAAGGATCTGGGTGTTTAAAGACAACCCAGGGTTGATAGGATAGACTAGGGGTGTCAAACTTGTGTCTTCATGTGACATAACTTTTTCCCCCTTCCCTAAACTGGGCATGGGTGTGGCCAGTATGTGATGCATCTGGCCCGAGGGCCACAAGCTTGACACCCCTGGGATACACTCTACATATCTGAAGGTTGTCACATAGAAGAAAGAGTAACAAAAAACAATGTGTTAAAGCCACAAGGAAGTTGATTCTGGAGAAACTTGTTTGCACTGTCGGAGAGAAGAACAGGCTGTCACATGAAGTGGCAAAATCTCATTTGTTGGAGGATACAGAGGCTGGGTTATCTGTCAGAGATGATGTTACAGAGCCTGCAGTGTACACAAAGTAGATTAGCTGACTTCCATAGTCCTTTCTGCCCAATGAATATGCTAAAAGTTTAGACGATATGCAAGTGTCACAATATGAAGGGCTTCTGTTATTATCCAGAAGTTAGAATTATTTATTTCCAATGTGGCTACAACTCAACTCCCCCCCCCCCTCTTTCTTTGAAGGAACAGCATTGGTTGACTCCCCCACCCTGGGTTTTGAGTAACCAGAAAGCTATATTTAGGAGAAATGTATAAAGGCAAGCATGCATGTAGATCGGTACATGGCAAAATGTGGAGGCTGCAATACTGAAAGGGATTTTATCAGCCCTTTCTGCTTCCATGGGAAGATGATTCATCCATTTTAATAATCTGGAATGGAGATGACTCATTCAATACAGCAGTATCATCCCCTTGAACCCAAAGATGAATGCCATTTTTGGGAGTAGCTGCAACAGGGTCCAACATGGACAATGATCCCACTTAGCACAGGTCAAGCAGGCTACAGCAGCCCTAAATTTAGAGTTCCTGCCTTGGTCAATGTTCTCAAGTCATGGAAAGACTCAGAAAAGAAAAAGAAAAAAAAACAGTTGGAGAAGGCACCTTCTCAAATTGAATGCATTGTGAAGTATATATGCAGCACAATAAAACGCTACAAGTTCTGTCCTCTAAAAAGATAGAGCCAAGAGGCCCACATGTATCAATCACTTCTAATGAACTGATTGATACGATTAAACTGTCAAGAGTTATTTGTAAGGAGGATCCTGCCTCTTTTATAGACTAGCTAAGCAGAAATGGATTTCTAAGCATTGTTCTGCAAGTCTTGCAAATATTTTACTTTTTCCAGAGCTCCCTCTGGAGAGTTTCCAGTAGAGGCCTACTTATTAGTATTGGCTATTCATGTTGAATTTTTCTAGGGCAATCTCTCGTAAGTAGCAGCTGGCAGGAATCTCTGTGTTTACTCCATAAGTCCTTCCTAAAAAACATGTATAACTTTTACAGGGATGTTTTTGATTGCTTATGACAGAGGATCTTTAAAATTAATTTAAGGGAAGTTTGTTGACAGGAACCATAGCATTGAAAAAGGAACAAAGCACTAAATAACTCCTAGCCTGACTCACCAGCTACGCATCTCACGAGGCAGTTTGCTGAACCAGGGGCATTTTATCAAGCCCCATGTTTTATTTACTGAGTCCCAAGTTGCTAATGAACCTTAAAAGACTTCTTTTCTCCCTAGCAAGCCACGGTTCTCTGCAGACCAGCCTATGTGGTCCATACAACCCTAACTCACATTGGGAATGCTCTGGTCCCCTCCTGTTGGATAGACCTGTGTAGGACTAGCTGAGGCATGGTTGTGCTGACTGAGCTCATTCAATCTTTGAAAACAATTCTTGATGGACCTGCTCTCCTCTCAGCTGCAGAAACACCCAAGATCTGCAGAATGTATATATCCCAAACTCCCAAGAGAGAACAATCCCCCTCAATGCTTTTTGTTTTGCCCCGCAGAGCCTCCCCAACTCACAGTTATCCCTTTATGAAATGGACCATAATAACCAGCCTTGTGGATAAGGCCACAGTGGTTGCACAATTGTATTTCTACCTTCAAAGCCCACACCCAGAGCCCTTTGGACAGTAATCAGTAAGCCCAATTTGCGCGGTGGGTGGGGGTGGTGGGGAATATCTGCAGGAGCAGCCCAAGAGCCAGGCAGCCTGTCACTTCTAGGCCAGCTGCAACCGCTCAGCCTTATTGGCCCGTGGGACAAGGGAAAGTCCGACAGGCAGTTCCTTGTGCCAAGGCAACCCTGTGGCTTCTGGCCAAGACCGAGGAGGAAGAAAGCCTCTCCAGCAGGGAGCAAAGAAGCGCTGCAATCCTCCCTGGCAGCAAGCAGACAGGCGAGATTCTCTCTTGTCATTCGGCCGAAGACTGAAGTCAGCAGAACAGAAGAGCAAATAGAAACTGACTTTAAAAAAAAAAAAAGCAAAAAGCAGTCTGAAAGCCAGACTGACTGGAGGAGTAAGTCCGATTGGAGGGCTTCATATGCTCTAGCCAAAAAATAAAAGAAGGAAAGAAGGGGGGGAAAAAAGGGAGAAACGGCGGCAGCGAATTAAGCCTGGAGAAATCCGAGGACGCCGTTTAATATCGATGGATTAGTCAGTGGCTTGTTTTGTTTCAAGGAGCCGAGTTTGCCGAGCGCCTTCCGGCAGATTATTAAATGACAAGTCGAGCGAGCCGCGTTGTCCTGGAGGAAGTGCTTGCGCTGTGCCTTTAAGAGAGTCTTGCGGGGGAATTGGGTTTCTCAGTAGTCCTGCACGTGGCGGAATATATTTTTGGTTGGGTGGGTGGGTGGGAGAAATAGGGGGGTGGTGGAAGAGAAATTGCGTTCCGATTTTTTTTTTCTGGGTCATGCTTCTGGCATCTCTCTTTTTTCGCTCATTTTCTTTCAATGATACAAAGCTTCTTCAGCTGGGAGCAGAAGCGTCTGATCCGCGCACGGAAATGTGGTAATCTGGAGGCACTCGCGATTGCAACCCATTGAAGAAATTCGACGGGGGGACGTTTGTATAGCTTGGTTTTGACGAAGAGGCCAAAAAGAAAAAGAAAAAGAAAAAGGTAGCAGCAGGGAAAGTAATTAAGTACACTTCGGGACACGTGGATGCTAAATCTATTTCCCAGTCATGGACAGGGACCGGATTACAGGTGAGTGGCTGGAATAGTTTGGCTATGGCTATGTAGACGTGGTGCCTCCTTCCTGACTTTCTCCCCATTCACCCCTCCTGTGGTTTTGGCTGTATTGGGGGGGAAAAAAATCTCAGCACAACTCTTCATCCACAATCCCGCATGCCCTTGGTTTAGCTCTACTCTCCTTTCCCTCTCCTGAATGGTCTCAAAGTAGATGGTGCTGCAGGAGTCCCACCATGGGTCAAAGGCAGTGTTGGGCTTCTGGATCCCATTGGTGCTTCCTTCAGCTTTTTTGGCTTTTCCCCTCCTGCCAGAGAAAGGGATGGACCTTTTGGAACATCTTTGCATGAACTTTGACAGTTTGGAGGTTGGGGGGGGGGGGCTTGGTGGAATTTGGGAGTGGGTGGAGTGGGAAAGCCTATCCCAGCTGGTGGCTCAAGGATGGCTTTATGTCCTGGAAGTTGGCTGCTTGCTTTGTTTGCCTGTGTGTTGTGGTTTAGCACTGGCTTTCATGCCAAAACTTGTGTGAAAGGCAGAAGCTCTCCCGCCTACTCCTTTGTCCTCTGGAGATGTTTATATTGCTACAGGGAGGATTGGCTGATAAACAAGAGGGGCATGGTTGCTAGGGGAGAGTGAGTATCCTGGATACATGCATGTTCCCTGGGTAGGAAACATTATACGAGAAGGTTGCTGCCCTTGGGCCCTGTATTTCATCATCAAGTATATTTGACATGGTGCTTTTCTGCTAATGGCGTGTGCCTGAGAAACCACCATTCTCCACAGAGGTCCACTTGCTGGAGACAAGGTGTAAATTGATTGCTAAGTAAAAGAAGACGCTCACACTGGGCCCACTGTCACCACTGTAGACACAATAACCAGCTATTGACTCTCCCTGAGAGCCTTGAAGCTACTTTGTTCATTATTTTTCAGCCCCAGATTGATGGCAGGTTTATGAGACGTCTGTTTTTGCAATACTTTTAGCAGTTGGTATCTTTGAAAGAATCTCTGAGCTGGTCTCTTGAGGTCTTAAAAATACCTTACCTGTAAACAACAGAGTTAAGGGATGGAATTCATGTGACACAGCAGATAACAGCCGGAGATGTTTTGTCGCTCACGTCTCATTATTTCCCTGCATTTACCAAGTAGCCTTAGGTGTGATCCCTCCTGTTCCACCAGCTCTGTCTAGAGAATAGAACTTGGGACTGTAATCAATATTCAACATGGCTGTGCCCATATCAGGGTCCATGCCTCAAGGGAGAGAGTCTGCTGCTGGTCCCTCAGTCATTAAACAACGCAACCATTGTGGGAAGGGGGAACCACAAGTAGGAGAGTTAGCCTGGATTAGCAAGAAAATAAGCCAAAAAAGCAGCCTTGAATTCTGCCACTTAATTGCTGTTGAGGAAAGCTCCTGCTCTCTTCTTCCGGATGAAGTCGCTACACCTTGCCTGGCTAGGTGGTTCAGTGGCTAAGATGCTGAGCTTGTCAATCAGAAAGGTTGGCAGTTTGGCGGTTTGAATCCCTAGTATAGGTCTCCTGCGTTAGCAGGAGGCTGGACTAGATGACCTCCAAGGTCCCTTCCAACTCTGTTACTGTTTACAATGATTTGTAATCAACTTACCTTTGAGATGCATTCGATGGCAGGGTAGGCAATGTTCTGTCTGTCTCCCTCCAGTTTTCAAAACCTGTCTTTTTCCCTGGCATGGGTGAAAACAGGAGTTGGGAAGCCATTCAGCTCTCCTGGGCGTTGCTAACTTTGCTGGGTATTCACACTGGAAGCAAAACCACATGTTCTAGAGGAAACCACCAAGCAAGGGTGGAGTGCAACAGTGGCAAAGGAAAAGTGAACTCAGCCCTGGACTAATCTGGGCTCTATGGAAGAAGAACAAAGTTTGAGTTGCACATTTACATGGCTCTAACAGCAGGCTTATTGCTTAAGAGAACACTACTTCTCTTCTGATTTAGGCAGCAGTAATACATCCAATAAACCTCTTCCATTCTCCAATGTCTAATATGTCCTGGACTGCAACTCCCAAAATTCCCAGCTAGCATATTAGACTAAGAAAAAAAACCTAAATTGATTAGCTACCATCCTACTTTAACCTTTCTCCCTCTTTCAAAGTACTAGGGAGAATTACGTAGTCCTATGTGGCAAATACATCTCCTATTTTGAGTTTTTTTCCCCCTATATGCTTTCATCTTCAGGAAATCCTGTTCTGCCAATTTGCAAAGGTGTAAAATTGTACAAAGTATAAATAAAGCTGAAACCATGAATGTTTCATCATTAGCAATAGCACTTAGACTTATATACTGCTTCACAGCCCTCTCTAAGTGGTTTATAGAGTCAGCATATTGACCCCAACAATCTGGGTCCTCGTTTTCTCGGAAGGATGGAAGGCTGAGTCAACCTTGGAACCGGTCGGGATTGAACTCCTGGAGTGAAGCAGTGAGTTAGCTCTGCAGTACTGCATTCTAACCGCTGCGCCACCAAGGCTCTTCATTGTGACCCACACTCCACAAATGGAATTGTTTGATAAAATACAAGGATCTGCAATAGATAGCATTTGTTTGTATGACTTCCAATGACTGGCGCCTGCTTTAATTTTTTAAATGCCTTTGTGTTGGTCAGATTCTATTGAAACAATAGTGCAGATGTTTCTATATCTAACCATCCACTCCATGTTTGGAAAATATCTTGAAAAATAAGAAGCATTGGCAGCCATAGCTGCCCTCCAAAAAATCAAGGTACTGAACTTGGGGCTGTTTGCTATCCTTTCATTAGCTGTTACTCTGGACCATAATTTGTGAGGGAGAGTTATTAAGCTGAGCACCTCCTATTAGGAACCCTATTAGTATTCTCCTACGTGCTTGTCTATCAGGACTGAATCATGGATGGGATAAACAAGGAATGAGGAGCTATGGAATGAGTCAGTAGTCAGTAATCTTTAGTAATCTGAAGAGTAAATTAGCAATAGCAGAAAAGATAGGAAGTCTGAACTAGGACTAATGACAAATTAGGAGGTCTGAATAATGAATCAGCTTCGGATCTAAAAATATGCTTCGGAACAGAAGGAGCATACACACTTTAAAGCAAAAACCTCTTCTCTCAGGATTACATGACAGTTGCATTAGGTACCAAAGTAAATCTGGGAAAAAGATGTAGCTAATTTAATTGTAGATAGTTGCCTCTTTAAGGCACATGCCATAGCATATAGAATCATGTGCTATATACAGTCCTGCGACTCAGTAATGCTAATGTAAGAGGAATGTTTGAGTTTCAGATATTACATAATTATATTACCTAATTTATATTAAAACTGAATTTTTCTGTTCAATAGAATCTGATGACTAATCTGGATAGCCAGAATCAGTCCAGGAAAAGCATAGAAATATTTCACCAAAAAGTTCAGTTCACTGGTTCACCACACAGAGGAGCTGTATAAATAATGCACCAGCTCATAGTACTGTGACCGTAATCTCTAAAGACATTGTGAAATATTTAAGAAATCATGAAGCCTTCATTCACTCATTCTTTTGCTTAGATGACCACTCAAGACGGCTAACTGAACTTAATGTCATACAAGTGAAAATAAATGCTATTAATAGTGTGATCAAATAATTGTTACAATCTTGCTGAAAAAGAGAGAGATTTACAGATTTTTGAAATGCTTCGAGAATTGGTCCTCTAAAGCTTTTCCTAGCCAGAAATAAGGCCACGTTCTCCTAGTGCCAGATCAAACACCTTTGGCAGCAGAAGTATCGTCAAAAAAGAATCTCCTTAATTACCAGGTAGATCCATATCAGGAGTCAATTAAACAGTTTGCTCAGTAAAGGACTAAGTTCAGTCTTCATGTGATTCTTTTAATTTGTTAGCAAGTTGAAGTTGTAGCTGGAGAGAGTTAATGCAATTGCATCTCATGTGCCCATTGTAGTCATTTCTGGATTTTGAAACTTTGGGCATGATAACTCATGCCCTTTTTAATATTTCACTTCACTCTACATGGGGTGATTACTCTACATGTCCCTGAAGACCTTGACATCGTACAGAAGTTCCAACTGGCACAAGTAGTCCATATGGTAATGGAAAGTTCGAAAATTTCTCAGGTAATATGCCACTTCGGGAACTGCATTGGTTGCCACCTAGTCTCCCAGTGCAGTTAAGATGCTGGCTATCACCTCTAAAGCTTTAATGGCTTAGGACCCAGATATATATATGTTAAATTCTCCATATTAAAATTTACCACCCATGGAGATCAGGAAGAGAAGGTTTGCTGAGGATCCCTTTAAGAAAATAGCATTGGGATCTGGGGAGTAAGCCTACTTGGTGATGGCCTTCCATTTATGGAACAGCTTACTTCTAGTACTCTTTACATCATTAAGCTTTCAAAGGACTGTAAAGACTTGACCCTTCAGGAATGATTTTGGAGATGTGGAAATTTAGTTTAACCAGTGAGTGAAATTGTCATGGTAGATTACTTGGTGTTTCATATGTTAAATGTTTTTAATGGTATATTTTAGTGTTTAGTAGCAATAAATAATTTTGTACAATTTCACACTCCAGATTTTTTTTTTTTTACAAGTTAACCCCATACAGAGCATATTACAGTAGGGAAGTCAGGATGTAACCAAGACAAAGATCACCGTCACCAAATATTCATTTGGGAAGGGTCACAGCTGGCACACCAGCCTCTATTAATTTAATCAATTTGTACAGCCGCCCATCTCAAACCAGTGACTCTGGGTGGTGAACAATCATAAAACAAAGCAGTTAAAATACAATGCAAAAAAAAAAAGAAATTAAATATAAATAGCAGCCAAGAGATATAATAAGTCTCAAGATACTCTTTCCACAACTTCCACTTGCAAATTCAGTACTATCTGAGAATCAAGGAACTCCCAGTTTGTGAACTTGTTCTTTTAAGGGAAGTGCAGTCTTGTGCAACTGGTAAACAAGCACAAACCTGTAAGAGAGAGATTCAGTATCTCCCTGTTTCATTTAGTATGGTTATCTGAGACTGAGATGTAATTTTGGATATTGATATATAGAAAACAGTGTCTACTCCATGACAGCTTTGGGTTTTTTTGCTCTGAATGAGAGAAATAGTAAGTTTGCAAATTGCAAATGAAGTGTGACCTTGCTGGCCATAAGATGGCCCAGGTGTGGGCAATTTGGCTCCAAACATTAATCTTGTATTGCGACGCCTTTATCATATGTGTGCTGTGATTCTTAAGAGCAAACCAGTGCAGATTGAAGTGAATATCAGAGAGGTGTCATAACATATTGCAAGCGTTCCTTGGAAAAATAAGACCAACTGTTTGTTGTTTCTTGAACCTGTCCTGCTCTACAAGCACAATTTCGGCATGTTAGACCATAGCTGAATGGTCTAGGCGTACCTAGGTTAGGAGTCTTTCTTGACATTTCTATACTGAAGCTTAGCTATAAATGCCTGGATTAAATATATTTACATGAATTTAGCCAATCCTGATTCTTCCACAAAGTCCATCGTTCTCAAATAGTGTTATGCTGTTTAGGGGTGATGGGACTAATTTTACCACACTGACATGCTGAGGACCAGGTCAGTAGTTTTCATTGTAGTTATTCTCCAAGATTTCACACAAGCGTTTCCTGATCTGTCTAAAGGTAACAATAGCATTTAGATTTATATACCGTTTCATGGTGCTTTATAGCCATGTCTGATCAGTTTACAAATGTCAGCATATCGCCCCCAACTATCTGGGTCCTCTTTTTATTGATCTTGGAAGAATGGAAAATTGAGTCAACTTTGAGCCCATCAGAATCAAACTCTTGGCTGTGGGCAGAGTTAATCTGCAATATTGTCTTCTAACCACTGCGTCACCACAGCAACACCTTCCTCCACCACATATTTTAGTACTAAGTTTCACTCATTCCATAGTGGATTGTGGCTTAAAACAAAGTATGCTTGAGTGATTTAACAGAATAACAAAGTTGGAAGGGACCTTGGAGGTCTTCTAGTCCCACCCTCTGCTCAAGCAGGAAACCCTATATCATCTATAATTTCTTTGGATGATCTTCTGTTTTAGTTATGTTTCCTATCACCAATCTCCTCCCACTGACTGCATGACTGTAACCTTGTTGCTGTTATCCTTATGATTTATATTGATTGTTTCCTAATATGATTTGATTGCTTATTTGTACTCTATGACTCATTAATGTTGTACCTTATAATTCTTGATGAACATATCTTTTCTTTTATGTACACTGAGAGCATATGCACAAAGACAAATTCCTTGTGTGCACAATCATACTTGGCCAATAAAGAATTCTGTTCTGTTCCTGTTCCTGTTCCTGTTCCTGCTCCTGCTCCTGCTCCTGCTCCTGCTCCTGCTCCTGCTCCTGCTCCTGCTCCTGCTCCTGCTCCTACTCTAGTCTTAGTCTTAGTCTTAGTCTTAGTCTTAGTCTTAGTCTTAGTC
>WNWU01000040.1:7730710-7746824 GCA_012654045.1 Ptyas mucosa | reverse complement strand
TAGTCTTAGTCTTAGTCTTAGTCTTAGTCTTAGTCTTAGTCTTAGTCTTAGTCTTAGTCTTAGTCCTAGTCCTAGTCCTAGTCCTAGTCCTAGTCCTAGTCCTAGTCCTAGTCCTAGTCCTAGTCCTAGTCCTAGTCCTAGTCCTAGTCCTAGTCCTAGTCTAGTCTATTCTTGAGAAGAGTGCCCTACAGGTCACTGGAGAGGCACTTTCATTTTATATGCTTTGCTGTTCCATTTGTTTTTTTAAAGACTATATGGCCTTTGGGATGGTGTGAGCTTGGAAAGGACAAAACCAAATCGGAAGCAAACCAAAGGTTTGGGTTTGTTTGGCCTTTCTGTGATATTTCAGAGACAGGGACAAATTAAGGCATATGATGTGCTGCAGTGCTACTGTGATGTATTTTTGACTTTCTCATTTTCAAACTCTGCCTCTCTTGGTCTGAGCCACTTCAAAGCATTCCTCAGTACCACTCCTGAGTCATACAATGGAGTAAGCTTGTCCTGTCTACATCAGGGTTGCCAGAGAGCCTTTATTTTAAAGATTTTACCGCTATCCCCCAATGTCATGGCTCTGAAGAACCTAATGGGTATTTACCTATTTTCATAAGAACCACAGGCTCTCTAGGGTTTGAGAAGTGGTGTAACAGAGCAACTAAAGCATTGACTAAAATATTGGGCTTGGAATCTTAGAACTTTTAGAACTTAATACTGGATACAGTTCTATGATGTGCAGAACTTCTAATGATTGCAGGCTACAATATGCCAGGTTTTTTTTTTAAATTCAGAAATGTTAATGTTAATTATACAATTGGGGTTTATTTAATAAGCAGCGGTTTAGAACTAGCCACTAGAATAACTTGCAGCACCTTTGCCAACAACTCTCTAGTTCTACTCAGCTTCTCCCTATGAAGAGATCTTGTGTGAAAGTTAAGCTCTCTGGCTTTGCCCCGTGACCTCTATGTTTCAGCAGAATCTTTGAAAGTAATTCTTACGCCTATTCAACTCTGCAGTGGTCTATCCATTTGATGTTGATTTTAAGCATGGAGGATTGCACCTTCCATAGAACAGTCTGTATCCAGACAGCTGTATTTGCACTGAATGGCTAGATGGAAATTGGAGCATAGAACTCCTGGGAAAAATCTGGAATTCAATTTACATGTGGAATTAATGTGTGGAAAAGTCTAATTCTACTTCTGATTGTTTGAACCATTCTGAAAATTCAAAGTTATTCAAGGGTATTGTTATATTACAGTTCCAAAGTTTTTTTTAAATCTGGAGAATGTGCTTCTCCCTCTCGCTCTTTGCTTTGTTGAAAAAACACAGGTAAAGCAATACATTTTAAAGGGTTTATGGTTCATCAACTTTTGCCTGTTCCTTATTTGTGATATCATACGTTCTTAGTACTTGTGAATTGCTTTTCTGTAAAAGCACATAATTTGTGGTAAGATATAGGCTGATTCATCAAGACTTTTTAAAAATATGGCAGGACATGAGTGATTGCATTATGCCTTGCAGCTAGATGTGGTTGATGACCCATAATTCAGTTGCATAGATGAGATAATCTAATGACCATTTCATTGGGCACGATAGTTGCTGTGAGAACATTTCGGTCTGCATTTTCGAATTAAAGCGGTTGAGTGGAAATATTTTATGTAGTGAAAATGATGTGTGCTTAGATTTTCGAAAAACAAATTTCTAGTAACTTTAAATAATCCCATGTAATTGCAAGAGATGTGCCATCAAACACTTCTCCTTCTTCCTATGCAGTGGACAGGCAAAGCTAAAAGATAACTATTACAAGACTGAAGATAGAAATGCCATTGCTGGGAATATAAAAGTGCTATGGAAGAGCTTTGTGGAAAAATATCAGCATTTTGGGAAACCACAGAATTTTCAGGCCTTCATTGAAACTTGGATTTCCATCATCCCCCCCAATATCTTCTATACTGTATGTTCCACATACAGATTTTAGGAACAAGCATGCTACCACCAACCCAAATATATTCTTTATTTCCAAGAATGACCGTGAGCCTGGCAGTTATCTGCAGATATGCTTCTGTAGAAAAAGATAGGCGATACCTATGGTAGACCACAGATATACTAACTTACAATTTCTCACTAAGAAGTCCCAACAGGACTCACTTATAGCCTTTTCCTACCACTGAAATGAAGTTTTCTCCACACATTCTTGAGTCAACAGAAAAATATACTGGCATTAAATTGGCAATCCTCGTTACTGATGCCTACCCTGCCTGTATCTGCTTCAAATCATTGCAGTTGTTTGTCTTCCTTCCAAAGCAGCAAAGCTTAACAAATTTTATGCCTCAGACAGTTGCTCTCACACAACATTGGAATAAGAGAAGAAAGTACCTTAAGGATCTTTCCCCATTTGAACTTTAATCACGGAACAAATAGATCCTGGCAACAATTGTTTTCCCTATCATATCCCCATGGTGTCATCTTCACTTGATCTCAGCCCATGAGCAAGACAAGCTTAGGTAGAACTTACCTCTTCGAGGGTTAAAGTTGTATTTACTCCCTTATTCTGGACAGATGGCAATTAAACATCACATGGAGGCCCTAACCCTAATAAGGAATAACTGCCATATCCTTGCAATTACGCATTCCCTCTTCATCAAACAGTTGGGCCCCAGAGTTTGTAGAAATAAATGTTTCTGCAGAAACAGGCTTCTCTTTTTTGTGCCACCTGGACAAACTGTGGTCATGGGAGTCTTTCCATACACAGTAAGTTCTTAAGTATGTGTTGCCCTTTTGTACTGAATGCACTGCTATACAAAAAAGCCTGTGCAATTGTAATTATGTCTGGAAGGGGGGGAGTGAAAGAGGCATCCAAGCTATAGTGAGCTCTCCATCTTGAGCACATCACATCTGTCAAAGCTTAAATCCTTCTGTGCTGGAGCCCCAGAGTATTGAGCCAATTTGGCTCTGACTCAGACATAGTAGCTGCCAAAGCTGAACCACAGACCTGGTGGGGATTTTTCCACACTTGGCCCTGGCCAATTGTTAGGCAAAATGAGAGAACTTCTCCCAGAGGTAGACACTGGGCAGTAGTAGCAGCAACTGCAGGCAACTCACTGGAGCTACCTAGCCACTCCGCTCCCTTTGAGGAAAAACTACACTGCATAGTTTTCCTAGGCTAGTTGGCTTGACACTTCCTTACAGGATGGAGAATTTTATCCCATGCCCAGTGCTGAAGTAAATTTAATCCAGTTGTCTCATTCAAGTGGAATGGAAGGAGAGATTTTTGCTTCAGGGACTACTATAATGCCCTAGATTAGCCTTTCAGTGCTTGCAGGCTTACTAACCTTTGGAGATGACTCATTTCAAAAGATGAACGTAAGCACAATAATGTTTAGAGAAAACTCCATTAAAACAGGACTCTACCATTACAATGATCATATGAACCTCTTTTAGATTTGTCCACTTTTCAGGTTTGTCCTTTATTGTATAGCCGCCCTGAGTCTTCGAAGAGGGGCGGCATATAAATTTAATTAATTAAATTAAATTGTTTCCAAGAAAATGTGGTCATGGTATCTACAAAACCACCATAGAGTTTCTAGGATCAGCTGTTTGATACAAGTAGTCCTCAACGTACGACCACAATTGAGCCCAACATTTCTGTTGCTAAGGGAGAAATTTGTTAAATGAGTTTTGCTCCATTTTATGATCTTTCTTGCCACAGTTCTTAAGTGAGTCATTGCAGTTTTAAGTTAGTAACACGTTTGCTAAGTGAATCTGGCTTCCCCATTGATTTTGCTGATCAGGAGTTTGCAAAAGTTGATCACAGGACCCCGGGACACTGCAACCGTCATAAATATGAGTCAGTTACCAAGCGTCTGAATTTTGATCACATGACCATCGGGGTGCTACAATGGTTGTAAGTGTGAAAAATGGTCACACACAATGTCACTTTTTTCAATGCTGTTGTAACTTTGAAGATTCACTAAATGAACTGTTGTAAATCAAGGACTACGTGTACTAGCCCTATTTCTCTCCTATCCACCTCCCAACAGGGAACATCTAGATTTCCTCATTTTATGCACATTATCAGTGGAAGTTTTATCTTGTTGGACTTGTGATCTTTTTGTAATGAATTAAGGGCAAAGTCAACCTAATTGTGGTAAATAAACAACCCTGGTTAATTGCCTCCTGTACGCAGTTTATGGCTCCCATTGTATCCCAGTTTCAAATTTACTATTTGCTTGAGCAATGGTTAATGCAGAGAGATTTGTGTCTGACACTAACTATCTTTGATAAAGGCAACATCATTGTCACCAATTGATAATCTGAGTCACAAAAGCAAAGAAATATGTTTTGTCCTGATAATGCTTCACTTACCTATTACTTGATAACCCACTTGTCAGGACAGGGTGGAAGGGAAGTAGAGAAGGCATTTTTGTTTTGTTTTAAAATTGTGGTCAGATTCTGCTTGCATTGTTTCATTCTGTTTAAGGGCTGCAATCTTAACCTATTATCTTTCTGGCCTTTTACCTGGATAAGCAAGCCTCATTGAATTTCATTGGACTTGCAGCTAGGTAAGTATGTACAGAATTTCAATCTATCTCACAACTCTCGGGGAGGAGGGGGGGGGGGACCTTCCATAGATGGTTTTGTCTTGGCCAGAAAGAAAATGAGGAGAGATTGGAAGAAGTTGCATAATTAACAGGGCAGGTTATTTATTTATTTATTAAATTTATTTATTTTATTTATTAAATTTTTATATCACCCTTCTCCAGCAGGACTCAGGGCGGTGAACAGCCGAGGTAAAACATAACAATATAAAATTTAAAAACAATTTTAAAAACATTAAATAATTTCGGCCCAGCAATTTAAAAACAACCCAATTAAAACCAAATTCAAATTCAATTAATTATTGCTTAATTATCTGCAAGAGGCCATTATACTTGCTTTCCTAAGAATAAACTGCACAGGGTTTAATGTAACTCATTTCTCAGAAGTCATGCCAAGTCTAATCCCCTTTGCATCCTTTGCGTAGTAGAGTAGAGGAAAACGATATGTAACTAGCATTCTTATTGATGTTGGAAAAGTTTTTTACAAAAGGGAGCAACTTTCCCCCCCCCCCCAACCTTGGAATGTAACCCTTGCAACCTTCTAGAAATGAACAATTAACGGTATCCCATCTTTGTGTATGAAGAAGGCTGTAAGCATGAGAAATAATTATTTTTATTTCATTTATTACATTTGTATGCTTCCCATCTCCCTTACAAAGTGAGTTATTTGAAGGCTTGTTTGGTTATACTTTTGAAGGTACCATGAGGGCTTGAAGAACAAACAAATACTGAGGTTGAGGAGGAAAGAACTCTGTGTGTGTGTGTGTGTGTGAGAGAGAGAGAGAGAGAGACAGAGAGACAGAGAGAGAGACAGAGAATAGTGAATAATATTTGGCACATGTCCCTTTTCCCTATTCTGAAATGTTGGCTTATATGTTTAATAATGTAATAGTGGAGGTGATTTGACTTCCTTCCTTCCTTCCTTCCATCCTTCTTTCCTTCCTTCCCTCCTTCCTTCCTTCCTTCCTTCCTTCCTTCCTTCCTTCCTTCCTTCCTTCCTCCCTTCCTCCCTCCCTCCCTCCCTCCCTCCCTCATTTTTAATTATTAATGTTTGTCAATCAAAATATTTTCTTGCCGTGTACAAAACGTCAGCAAGTTTTACAGAAATGACAGATTAGAGTCCCTGGGTTTACTGAATCAAGCAAGCACTTGCCTAATCAAAAAGGGTTACTAATGTGGCTCAAATTTGGGCAGTGTGACAAACCCCCGAAAGAGCAGCAGATTGCTCATTAAGCCATGGGAAAGAGAGCAGCACAAAGACCCATAGTGTAATCATGCTTTCTGTAGAAAGAAATCAAAGCTGTGAATCAAGGAAAAATGCCTTTTGCAACCTAAACAAATTACATCAATAATGTATGTTTTCTTATCTATGCTTTTCCTGCTGAGGGCATGTAAACACCAATACCGGATAAATAACTCACGGTGTGTTGCATCTGACAGTTCAGCCTCCCCCCCCCCCCCCATTTGTGGAAAAGTTCCCCCTACACATATTTAACCTGAAGCTTCTTTTTTTTTCCCCTTTTCTTTCCAGCCTAAGGCAGATGTGATTTTAAAAATGGGAGTTTGTGTCTGTGTGTGCTGCATGATGAATGTCATTATCAGCCTCTTGTTTTTCCTTTGTCCTTATATAGTGTTTGTGAGGCTGTTCGTTATACTGGGATTTCTTTCTGCCTTTGGCATATGTGTGTGAGAATTCACTAAGGGTATTTCAGGGTCTGAAGCCATGTATTTTTCTCCCCGGTCCAACTGCAGTGCGTTTGCGATGTTGGCAGCAGGATAAAGAAGGCCCATATCATGTTAACACAATGAAATGTGATTAGGTGGGAAGGAGGGGGAAGGGATTCAGGCAGGGTTCTCTATGGCCATTCCAGCCGTAAGTATGTTTGCAATTATTCCTCTGCCTCGGAGGCTTTGGGGGAAGGGCAGAGAAAGCAGAAAATGGGAAATCACTGGCCGGAATCCTGCTCTAAGCCCAAGGCTTTGTAAAAATGAAAATGTATTCTGTATACCAGTTGTTGGGGGTTTTTTTTGTTTTTTTTTCAGAGCCCCATGACTAGATATTCATGGAAAGTCCAGGTAGTTCTCCACTTAAAATCAGAATTGGGACAGAATTTCTCATGCTAAGCAAGACAGTTGTTAAATGAGCCATGCCTGATTTTATGACCTTTTCCCCAGTTGTTAAGCAAATCACTCCTCTGCAACCATTGTAAATACGCGCCAGTTGCCAAGTGCCCAAATATTTTGATGACATGAGCATGGGGATGCTGCAACAATTGTAAATGTGAGGACCAGTTGTAAGTCACTTTTTTTCACTGGCGTTGTCACTTCAAAGGTTTAGTTAAAATGGTTGTAAGTTGAAGATCTCGCTGTTGCAATCTTGTGAGATCCGGCCATGAATGGTGTGAATGGGTTTTAATGTTTTAATTTTTAAATGCTTTTATAATGGGTTTTTTTTTTAATGCATTGTAAGCCGCCCTAAGTCTCCGGAGAAAGGCGGCATATAAATTGAATAAATAAATAAATAAATAAAGATTGCCTGCATAGCAGGAAAGACAGCACTGATAATAACAGCCTTCTCCCATCACTGGGAAGTATTACAGTCCTCATCTCTCTAAGCCAGCATGCAACTAATGGGAATTGTGTGAATCTGGAGAACCTTCAGAAGATATTGAAGATGTTAGCATACCTTTGTTGCATCGACCCCTAGACCTGGGGTTTACTATCCTAAAGGGGCCTTTCCTGCTGTTCTTGTGTTTAGTTCACAAAAATACTGCTGTAAATTCTGGAGTATCCTATGAAAAATTTTCCCATAGCAATTTACTTGGGTGTGAAACCCAAGCCATGAAAGAAATGGCTACTCTAAGTTGCTGTGGAGCAATTGACCACTTGTGGGTAAATGCAGAGGAGAAAGTGCAGGAGATGTTCATGCAAATGACTTAAAACATTTTATCACAATATGAATTTCTTTACTCAGCCTCAAGTTTCCAGCTCCAAATAATGGACACTGTGTACTTCTGTGTGCTGTCTCCCATTTATTTATTTTATTTATTTATTTTGTCGCATTTCTATGCCACCCCACTCCCAAGGGACTCATGCCCTTTCACCCGTTACAGGAGGCTCAGACCCCAATTCCTTTCCTTTCAAAAACCGAGGGCTTCATTTTACCCCCTCAGACTTCATACTCCAGCTTACATTTTGCAGAAGCAGCTGTTTCATCCAGCTCTGCCTCCATCTCTCCTCCTAGTCTCCTTGGTTGATCTGTGCCTTGTCCTGACTATCCAAGACAACCATCCTTCACTCTCAAGTGAGTAATAGTTCAGCTTTCAGGAAAGGTGTCCCTGGACTTTTTTAGTTTCAGATTATTTCAGATGCTTGACTTTTCAAAATTGAACTAGGCTGGGGAAGGTCCACTGCTGGGAACCACCTTCTAGCAAGCTAGAAAATATAAATAGTGCAGTTGTCAAGTCAAGTCTGGAAGCCAGAGCTGGGGAGGAAGAAGCAGGTAGAGAAGGCTAGAGAACTTCTGGATTTTCCAGGGAGGGAGGACAAGAGGAGAAATCTCTTTTCTTTCCCAGCCCATGTGGTATATGGTCCACGTGATGACTCATTGCCTTAGCATGTGGTTCATGATCACAGGCCCTTTGGGGCCTGAAGGGCATAATGGAGCACAAGAAACTTTTTATGCCCTTAGTTAGGATTGGAGGGGACTGAGTCAGTGGTGGAAAGGAAATGGCTAATCCAGCCAGACTGCATCTGAAAGGTCCATGGGTTTTTCCAGTAAGGGGGAGGACATAAGGAAAGTATAATCCATCTTTTTTTGCATTTCTGCTGACGTCCAGCTTTCTTGCCACGCTGAAGCCTGGACTTGGCCGCAGAATAAAGCATGTAATTGTTTTGATTATGTTATTTAATTCATTTGATTTCTGTCCCAGGACTTTCTTGTTTTTTGAATCCATTCATTGGTCACTTGATACTGGTTTCTGTTTGGGGAATTGGTGGATAAGTGACCATGGATATGTATCTTTCTACTTTCATGGTCTTCTCCCCATCAATCTCTCTCACCCTTGATATAATAGAATCCATTAAAATAAGGATCTAAGGGAGCTTTGTGGGATGTGTCCAAAGAGCCATCTTATCAGACATTGCTTTTGTCTACAATGACCAACCAAGGTGGCTTTTGACCGGCCACAAACAGGCCACAACTATTGTCATGAGTAGCAATCACTGGTAATCTTATAATCTACTCAAGTCATCTAAGTTGGTGGTCACTTCCATTTCTTATGATTGCAAATACCATTTTTTAAGCATGTTGTATAGCATTCTAACCCCAGACAGAATTTGGAATGTCAAAGAATATTTGAACTGGCTCATAGATACTAGAATGAAAATACTCAATCAAATACTGAGGTTTCTCATGTTATTCTTTAGGATCATCAATAAACGGGTCACGGAGTGTCAAGAGTTCACTTTGGTCTCTGCCAGTGTCTTGACTCATGCACCTTTGGCAAACTCTTTTAAATCCCAGGGCCTCTTCTGGCCTGTGGACAAAGCACAGTGTGTTTCAGATGTACTCAACAGACATGGCTTTGTGTTCACTATACCAGAAGATTAAAACATCTCTTTGCCTATTTATTTTACAAATATGGCAAGAAAAACTAGAAATTTTTAGGTTCTTTCTGCTTTTTTTTAATTGGAACTGTGTACAGATGTATATTACTGAATGGAAGAGTTACTTTGGAAATGCCCTTTCTTCACTGAATGTAGATTTGGGTCAAATTCAGAGAAAATCACTTCTCATGGTTTGTTTTTTAGCCATAAGAGGACCACTTGTATCATTAGGTGGCCAATGGGAGCTGAAGAGTGGCAGGGTAAGGTTGAATAGCTGGGGTTTGTGTTTCATATGAAATGAGTATTGACCTTTCACACAGGCAGTGTTGAAGTTGGAGTCAATGGCCAATCTAGCTGGTTTGTGGAAATGTAAAGGGCAGAAGGGGATGTCTTTTCCTTCTTCAATGCCTTGGGCCCGAATGGCATCATTCAGAGTGTTTATGGCTTCAGAGCTTGCACTGTGCATGCAGAAGCTATGAAAGAATCTTTGGGTAAACTGATAAGCAGCACCCTGTAGAGAAATTATAAAGTGAAAGCTATGCTGGGGAAAAACAAAAACCTGATGGTTTAACCACCATTTGAATAATTGAAACGGTTATCTCTCTTGCAGTGTTGGGCATCCTGGGTTCAGAGTAGTAGAAATGGAAGCAGTTTTACTATTGTGAAAAAAATAAACCCTGTTTCTAGAATCATGACTGCACAGTCTCTCTATCTCTCCATGCACACACAGAGATATATACATACATCCCCTGCATCTCATAATCTCTTAAAGTTTTCCCTTCCTTCTCAGGGGCCTGAGTGGCGCAGTAGACTAAGGCACTGTGATTAACATTCAGCTGCCTGCAATTACTGCAAGTTCTAATCTCACCAGGCTCAAGGTTGACTCAGCCTTCCATCCTTTCTAAGGTCGGTGAAATGAGGACCCAGATTGTGGGGGCAATAAGCTGACTTTGTATAAATATACAAAAGTATGAAGGCTATTGCTTAGCGCATTGTAAGCCGCCCTGAGTCTCTGGAGAAGGGTGGCATATAAATCAATTTTTTTTAAAAAAAAAAAGGTAAGCAAAAAAAGCTATACCATGAGCCGTCCAGTGGAATTACTTGTGTTTGATTGAGGATTGCCTCTTTAAGTTGGACTGATTATTTTTTTCCTGTCTAACTGATAAGGCAATAATTACTGAGCAATGCCAGAATCTGTCGACTGCTTAGCCTTTTGCTCTGAGGAACAACATCAAGAATTTCCATTGGTTATCCTGGAACAGTCTACACTCTTTCAGGAGAGACTTAGATTAGCTTTCCTGCAGGTGGTACCTTCCAGATGCATTGTCAAAAAAAAAATAATCATATTATTCCCAGGTATGTTTGAAGAGCAGTTGGGTGAGAGAGTCTGCTTTATGCTGTCAAGTCCATTTGGCTAATGCTTGGCTGATCTTATGGGTTAGTTTGAGTTAATCTTGCCTTTTGGAGTCTATAATGTTGCATCTTTGTTTGCAGCACAGAAGTGAATTCAATTGTGAATTGTGGTCTTCCGGGTGCGCTTTAAAGCACTCCATGGCATAGGACCTAGTTATCTTCAAGACCGCCTGCTGCTACCGATGGCCTCCCATCGACCTGTGCACTCCCACAGAGAGGGCCTCCTCAGGGTGCCATCAGCCAAACAGTGTAGGCTGGTGACCCCCAGGGGGAGGGCCTTCTCTGTGGGGGCACCTACCCTCTGGAATCAGCTCCCCCCCCCCAGAGATAAGGAGAATCCAAGACCTCAGTGCCTTCCGTCATGCCCTTAAAACCTTCTTTTTCCAGCAAGCCGGGCTGGCTTAACAATTTTTTAAATGTTTTTTAATCGGTTTGTCATTCTTTTAATTGAGGCCAAATAGATATATATCCTTTTAATTGTATTTTAACGTCTGTAGTTGATGTTTTTATTTTGGCTGTACACCGCCCTGAGTCCCTTGGGAGAAGGGTGGTATATAAATTCGATATAAAATAAATAGAATAAAAAATAAATTGTTTCTGTCCCCTTTTAGCCAATAGCGCTGAGATTTTTTTAGTGGCCTCCCCTACTCCAATATTAACTAGCTTACACTCAGCTTAGCTACTGAAAAGTCAGAGAAGGTCAGGTACACATTGTTGGTCTGCTGTCAACAGCAGCAACAAAGGGGAGGGGAGAAGCCCAGTGGCCTCAAGTTGGGAAGCTGGGTCAGAGAAAGTCAGAACTGAAATGTCATTTTTAATGCGTTTCTTCCTCCCTTCTTGACCTTTCCCATCCTTTTCATCTCTTTTTCTGATGTTACCAGGCTTATTGTCATTAACACTGCTGAGACCTTTCCGAAGATAGACAAAGAACTACACATTGTACACTTATACACTAGAAGGGTGTAACGAAGGAGGAGGGTGACTTGGATCCTCAGAGCACCCAAGCGCTTTCCAGGAAGTGGTTTAAGGGAGGAAAGTGTGCTCTCTTTGGAAGGCCCATGAGGCACCAATGCATTCTTCTCAGCTGCTGCTCTGCTCCTGAAGCCAATGGGAGACTGCGAAGCCGGCAGTTACCCTGGATGGGAATAAACAGGGAGCGGCTCCAGCAATTATTCATTCATAGTAATAAGGGGATTAAGATGCAACCAGGCTAATTGCAGGGCAATTGTGAGTATAATCGGAGTAATGTATGCAAATCCTTTTGAAAACTTGATGATCTAGATGAAATGTCAGTCTGCAGTCCTGTTCAGCATTAACTAGGAGCCTATGGTGCCTGTTACACTCTTGTACTGCCAAATATACATACTAGGGTTTTTTAAGAAAAGGAAATATGTGTTGATGGAGTGTCAATTACTGTCAAGGCAGTGGCACCCAGCTGAATTGTGCAATGGGATAACTCCCTCTTGGTGAACTATCTCCTCCACTAATGAAGTATAGAAAGTTATGCCCTGGTTTCCTGTTTTATTTATTTATTTTTATTTTATTTTATTAAATTTATATACCGCCCTTCTCCCCGAGGGGACTCAGGGCAGTGAACAGCCATAAATAAAAAACATATATACAAAATTTAAAAATCAAATAAAACCGAATTAAACGTTGGCCCCAGTATTTAAAATCCCAATTTACAATATTAAAACCCCCAAATTAAAATATTACAATTTAAAATTTCTAAATTATTTTACAACAGAAGGGGAAAAGGGAAGAATTAGGCCAGGCCCGCCTGGTGGAACAGGAAAGTTTTTAACTCACGGCGGAAGGCACGAAGATCCGGGATCCTCCGTAACTCTGGGGGGAGCTCGTTCCAGATAGTGGGTGCCCCCACAGAGAAGGCTCTCCCCCTGGGGGCCGCCAGCCGACATTGTTTGGCCGACGGCACCCGGAGGAGCCCCTCTCTATGGGAACGTACCGGTCGGTGGGAGGCTATTGGTGGTAGTAGGCGGTCCCGTAAGTACCCGGGTCCTAAGCCATGGAGCGCTTTAAAGGTGGTAACCAACACCTTGAAGCGCACCCGGAAGACCACCGGGAGCCAGTGCAGCTCGCACAGGAGAGGAGTAACATGGGAGCGCCATGTCGCTCCCATCACCACCCGCGCGGCCGCACTCTGCGCCAGTTGGAGCCTCCGGGTGCTCCTCAAGGGGAGCCCCATGTAGAGAGCATTACAATAGTCCAGGCGAGAGGTGACAAGGGCGTGAGTGACCGTGTGTAACGAGTCCCGATCCAGAAAGGGACGCAACTGGCGAATCAGGCGAACCTGATGAAAAATCCTCCCGGTCACGGCCGTCAGATGCTCCTCAAAAGACAGCCGCGAATCCAGGAGGACGCCCAAGTTGCGCACCCTCTCTGCCGGGGCCAATGATTCACCCCCGATAGTCAGCGATGGTACCAGCTGACTATATCGGGACGTCGGAAACCACAGCCACTCGGTCTTGGATGGGTTGAGTCTGAGCCTGTTCCTCCCCATCCAGATCCGCACGGCCTCCAGACACCGGGACATCACTTCAAGGGCATCGTTGGGGTGGTCTGGGGTGGAGATGTACAGCTGGGTGTCATCAGCGTACTGGTGATATCTCACCCCAAAACCACGGATGATCTCGCCCAGCGGCTTCACATAAATGTTGAACAGGAGGGGCGAGAGGACCGACCCCTGAGGCACCCCACATATAAGGGGTCTCGGAGTCGACCTCTGCCCCCCTGTCAACACCGACTGCGACCGGTCGGAGAGAAAGGAGGAGAACCACCGTAACACAGTGCCTCCCACCCCTAGCTCTTCCAACCGGTGCAGCATGATACCATGGTCGATGGTATCAAAAGCCGCTGAGAGATCTAACAGGACCAGGACAGAGGAACAACCCCTGTCCCGGGCCCTCCAGAGATCATCAACCAACGCGACCAATGCCGTTTCCGTGCTGTACCCGGGTCTGAAACCCGACTGGAACGGATCCAGATACGTCGTTTCATCCAGGTACCGGGGAAGCTGTTGCGCAACCACACTCTCAACAACCTTCGCCAAAAAGCAAAGGTTGGAGACTGGACGATAATTTACCAACATTGCTGGGTCCAGGGAAGGCTTCTTGAGGAGAGGCCTCACCACCGCCTCTTTCAAGGCGGCGGGAAAGTCACCCTCGCCCAACGAAGCATTTATAATCCCCTGGAGCCAGCCGCGTGTCACCTCCCGGGAAGCCAGTACTAACCAGGAGGGGCACGGGTCCAATAAACAAGTGGTCGTGTTCAGCCTGCCCAGAATCCTGTCCACGTCCTCAGGGGTCACAGGATCGAACTCAGTCCAGATAACACTCACAAGACCTGCCCCTGTCCCTCCCCCCGGGACTACCCAGTCGGATTCCAAGTCTTCCCGAATCTGAGTGATTTTGTCATGCAGATACTGAACAAAATCCTCAGCTCTACCCTCCAAGGGGTCCTCCCGCGCTTCCTGATGAAGTAGGGAGCGGGTCACCCTGAAGAGGGCGGCTGGGCGATTATCTGATGACGCAATAAGAGCAGCAAAATAGTTACATTTAGCTGCTTTTATCGCCACTAAGTAATTCCTAATATGGGATCTCACTAGTGTCCGGTCAGATTCAGAACGACTGGTTCTCCAACTACTCTCTAGGCGTCTTTTCCGGCGCTTCAACTCCCTCAACTCCTCGGAAAACCAAGGAGCCAGTTGAGATCGGCGCCGGGTCAGAGGCCGCAAAGGCACAACCCGATCCAGAGCACCCGTAGCCGCCCTATCCCAGGCGGCCACTAGGTCTCCGGTCGAGGCGTGTGCCAGAGTTTTGCATGTATAGTTGTATGTGCGAATGTGCGTACTTGTGCAGGTAGTGCTTGACTTACAAATGAACAGTTCATTTAGTGACCGTTCAAAGTTACAGTGGTGCTGGGGGGAAAAGGGATTTATGACCATTTTTCACACTTGCAACCATTGCAGCATCCCAATGATCACATAATCAAAATTCAGATTCTTGGCAACTGACTTGTATTTATAATGGTTGCAGGGTCCCAGCCAGGGTCATCTGATCACAAGCAAAGTCAATGGGGAAGCCAGATTTTTTTAAAAAAAAAAATTTGATTTATATGCCGCCCTTCTCCGGAGACTCAGGGCGGCTTACAAGGCGTTAAGCAATAGCCTTCATACTTTTGTATATTTATACAAAGTCAGCTTATTGCCCCCACAAACTGGGTCCTCAATTTACCTACCTTAGAAAGGATGGAAGGCTGAGTCAACCTTGAGCCTTGGTGAGATTTGAACCTGCAATAATTGCAGGCAGCTGATGTTAATAACAGGGCTTTAGACCACTGTACTATCTAAGGCTAACTTAACAACTGTGCAATGATTCACTTAACAACTGTGGCAAAAAAAAGTTGTAAAATTGGGCAAATCACTTAACAATTTTCTCACGTAGCAACATACATTTTGGGCTCAATTGTGGTCGTAAATTGAGGACTACCTGTTTAGAAGTCTCTATCATCTTGGATGCTTTCATACAATATGAGATATTGTTAATTTCCGGTTAGGTGAAATACATTCTTGCAAAGAGCTAGGTGCTATGAAACAGCCATAGTATTTTGAAACTATATTGGAAAAATAAGGAGCATTATTCTTGCGTCCTTCGTTCTGTCATGTTATTAGGTTTTCCACTAGGTGGCAGCATTTGCTTTTCAGTTAAATCCCATATTGCAAATTGGGCATCTCGGGGAAATGGCTTCTGCTGGGCCTTTTTGTTAATAAAATTTTATATGCTTTATGGCTCTGTCTCCCTGCTCCCCTCCATGGGAGCTATGGAATGCAGCTAGCTTTCGAAATGCAAAATATTTAGGATGGGAGCAAGGGCTGCGCAGCGACACATAAGCTAGAGAAACAAGAAAAACCAAGTGCTTTTCTGTAGGATCAATGCAACCAGCATCATATGGCACCTCACAACTTGCTGGATGCTAAAATATGGACAAAAAATAGGCAAAGCAGCTTTCTTTGCATAGAAACCTTGTACCATCTTATCCTGGAGTTTCAGTTTCTGAATCCCTTTAAATACTCTCATTACTCCTCAGCTGTGGGTTTGTTTACATATCCCTGGTAAAGAGCAGGGAGGATTAGAGGCCTGCAGACATAGAAAAGAAGCAGAGAATTAGGGAGGATTAAAATGGAGAATTCCACCAGAAAAAAAAAGGGGGGGGGGAACGATTGCTGGTAATCAGACACTTTTTCATGCATAAACTTTTCCAGCCCACCTTGCTTTATTAAAAAGCCTCTCAAAGCTGAATGTCGGATATCCAGGTGGCAGTGCTGAAATGAAACAGATGTGTGATCAGTATACATCTGCCTGGATATCTTTTTCATCAGATTTTCTTCAGATTTGCCCAGACTTTTCTTGGTCTACAATGCTTCCCAGACAAGGGAAATATATACTCAATAGATTTAAGTTCCTCAGTAGTACTACCGAATG
>WNWU01000040.1:7695043-7730310 GCA_012654045.1 Ptyas mucosa | reverse complement strand
TACTGTATATTTATGTTTTAATTGGCTGTACACCGCCCCGAGTCCTTCGGGGGGAGGGCGGTATATAAATAAAATTATTATTGTTGTTGTTGTTATTTTAATTATATACCGCCCTCCTCCCAAAGGACTCGGGGCGGTGTACAGCCAATTAAAACATAAATATACAGTATCAAAGTTAAAATTCATTAAAATTCATTAAATAGTTTTGGCCGAATTTTAAAACCCAAAGTTAAAACCTGATTTAAAATCATTCAATTAGATAGCCCATAACTTTCATAACTTCCAAAAAGCATCATAGAGTTAGGAAAAGACAACATCAGATGGATGCCAGAGTTCGTTTGCCTTGCTAGTCTTCCTTACCTCTGGGTTAACTCTTGCCCACAATTGGAATGCTATAGAGTGTAGGGAGGGGCCACGTTTTGCAGGGACCAAGAAATGACTCTCAGTCTGAAATTCCTGAACATCACTGCAATGGAAATCAGTCTGTTTTGGAGCTAATTTCAAAGGCTTTGCATTTCAAAAGCAAAGCATGGCAGCTTGGCAGCATGGCATTGGGATTTTTCAGGGACTACATTGCCAATTATTCTGCCCCTTCAGTCCAAACACCTAGGGAGGAGGGGCTTTGAGAATTAAGTGCAGGAGATATGGGCAAATCTGAACATGCCTTCTCGGTGGTAACCGGGCTTGGGAGGTCTCTCTCTTGGCTCAGGTGCTGATCCTAATACTAATTTTAGTATTGTGCTGATCCTAATACTAATTTTACTCTGGAGGGCCCTGAAAAGTACAGTAGTGGCCAAAATTGAGGAAACCTTTTGGGAAAAGTGTATTTTTGAGGTTTGATGGCTAATAACACCACTTTATTGATCTTGGTCTCATCAATCCAAATAACACTGTCCCATTGTTCCTTTGTCCAGGTAACATGGGTTTTAGCCCAATTTATTCTTTTCTACCTTTGTTTGAGAGATAAACATGGAATTCTAGATTTTAGGCCAAATTCCTGCATATACTTGTAAACACCCAGATGATTTTCTTCTGTCACATAGACACAGTCTCTTAATTCTTCTATCATCACTTGCTGTTGTGCACCTTTTCCTGTCTTTACCAGTGTGGTTTTGTAGTGACTGAGTTTCCTTATACCTCTTCAAAAACTTAGAAATGCCACCAAGTTTCCACCAATTTTTCTTCTAATTTCTTCATAACTGTAGCCTTGTTCACTTAATAATACTATTTTACATCACTTTCTGGGTGACCAGTCAACTCTTTGCACCATTACTTTAATTTTATTACATTTTACAAGCTCACTAAATGAAAGAACACAAAAAACCCCAACCAACTTGATAGCAATCACATAACACACTGACAGATATCCTCCTCTCAGCTTCAATACATGACATCAATAACTGAATCCTACTGTGATCTGATTGGCCCATTGCCAAAACAAAATGACACCTGATTGGCTCTCTAAACACTCATGCTCATTGGCTACAATCAGATGAAGGAAAGCTACTTGATATCAACCTAAGCAAGTTGTGCTTCCTTTTTCTGGTTATTTGACTTTAACTTTTCATAGAATACAGATAATTGAACAAACTTTGTTGCATTACATTCTTGATTAAATAATCTTTCCATTGATATATAATTTTATGGTACTACTCAAAAAGGCCTAACTTCCTGAGCAAATGTCTACAAAGTTATTTGTTGTAGGCCTGTCCATTTATATCCATGGACACCAAGAGGATATGCAAGTGGTTTAAATGCAATGTATTAAGCCCATTTCCTATCTCTGAGATGCTAGCAGCATTTTGGGGCTTTCAGTAATGACTATGCACTCACTGAAATGATGACCACAGTCTCCGTCATCCCCAGTGTAGCCAGGGCTGAAAGGAAAGGAGTTGTCTGATGAAGTTGGAATGTGCAAAAGTTTGTGGATATGTGTTTCAACATATTTTGGGGCAGAGAGAGAAAAAAGTAAGCAGTCTAGGCTTCAATTAAGTAGAATTGTTGCCAAACCATCTCTGCATCTGGACCTTCCACAACTTTGTCATGATTTAGAGTCTGCATATAAAGCACCGAATAGTGTATATTTGTTTATTATAATTGCTGAAACAAAATTGTAGAACCAAAACTATGTAGTTTCCTCTGGATGAAGTCATTGTTTTCACCACGGAGAATCCAACAAAGGAAAAGGAACAATTTTTCATTTCTGCTCAGATGTCCTCTAACTTTGTGGACTGATCTATATCTTTATTTTTGACTTTACTGGAGCTTTCAACAGCAACGTGATTTGTGTTTGCTTTTTAATGGTATCCAAATGCTTTTGAGGGAAGCTTGGCCTGTCCACTCCGAGAGGCTGGTGACAGCTCCTGCTACTGCTGCTCCATTCAAAGCTGGACGAAAGGAAATGGAATGGACAACATGTTCATCAATTTGACCTTCTTCCTCTCTGGTTTGTTTACCTTGGAATGATGGAAAGGTTGTTGCAGAAACTCATGTTATTTCTATTCATTTTTATTCTAAGCCGGGATAGGCAACTATGGCTCCTTTACGATCTGTGAACGTCAACTCCCAGAAGCATGGCTGGCTCAGGAATTCTGGGAGTTGAAGTCCACAGGTCGTAAAAGGGCCATAGTTGCCCTCCCCTGCTCTAAGCAGCCTTAGGGGATCTCCATGGGCTCAACGTTATAAGATTTTTGTGTAAAACATAAGAGGACGTGTGGACTTTTTATAGTTGTGCCATAGACAGAATTTCAACCACTGTAATGCCAAATATATATTAAGGGAAGCTGGATTGGAAGAAGATGAGTGCGATTCTAAAATTGGAAAAACACACATCAAACCTTCACTATGCTGACGATGCTCCCCTGGTAGCTGAAAATGCCAAAGAATCTGGAAGCCATAGTACTAAAAGTCAAAAAGGACAATGAAAAACATAGAACTAAAATTAAAATATAAAGAAACCAAACTAATGACAACAGTTAGAACTACCAGCCTTAGAAATGAAAAGAGACCAAAGTGGTCTATAGTTTCTATATCTTGTAGGATTGAGCACCAATAGCAAAGAAACAAAATAAAAAGAAATGCCACAGACTACCACTTGCAAGTGGTAGTCTGAAATATTTTTGGGGGGAAAAAAAATATTCAAATGCCGTGATATGTCTATAGCTATAAAGACCAAAATCATGCAAGCCATGGTATTCCCTCTGGCGCCCTATGGAACTGAGAGAAGCGGGATAGGAAGAATATTGGTGACTTTGAACTTTGCTGTTGGAGAAAACTCCTGAGAATATCATGGATAGCCAAGACCACAAACCAATGAGTAATCAAACAAGCCAACCCAGAATTCTTATATGAAGTGCAAATGTCAAGGCTCAAATTGTTTCACTTCAGGCACATTAGGTGAAGACCCAGGTCTCTGGAAGAAGCTCTAAGTCTGGGAAAGGGAAGAAGAGGATGAACAAGGTGGATGAACTCAGTTATATTGGCAATGAGTGCACCATTGGAAAACTTGAAAGAACAGGTTAGAGCAGGGGTGTCAAACTCACATTATCATGCCGTCGTCACGTGACGTATTGTGACTTTTTCCCCGTCACTAAATCAGGCATGGGTGTGGCCAGCGCGTGACACATCCGGCCCGGGGACACAAGTTTGACACCCCTGGGTTAGAGCAAAACCTGTATACAGTATGTGGTCATTATGAGTTGAAAAAAGTTAATTGTACCTATGAAAGGTGTCAGACCCTCATCCTGCTTTACACCTAGCCACTTTTTGCAAATGGTATATATTTCTACTTCTAAATGGCCAAGCTTTTCTCTGGGAAGTATAATCAGCTCTCCTTCCATTCAACTCCAGAAACTCTTTAACTAGAAAGCAACATTTTAGACAGAAAAGTGTGCAGAGTCCGTTTATTCAATGAACGAATTGCACAGGACACCAAAAGCTTGCACAGGATAGTAAGCAGGAGAGACAATAACTACATCTATACCTAATGATCCGCACGTTAGCTGATTCACACATTAGCTACATTCGCATTTTGACAGCTTGATGTACAGGTTTGCTGCCAGAAGTTTTCCTAGTACCTGGTGGACTAGGGGTATGTGGTCTTCCATGGTCTCAGTGTAGATGAGAATGTCGTTCAAGTAGACAAGGACCCCCTTATAGAGGTGCTCATGCAGTACATATAATAACCGCATACAATCACCTACCATAGTAAATCAAATTGTAGCTTAATAATGCACTAATTAAATACATATTCTAGCACTTTAAAATGTGGATTTAACCTGTAAGGCAATGATGTGGAAGAATCATAGTCTGCATCCTCAGTAAATGAGTGAAGAACTATGTGACGAGACTAGTCATAAATTATTTCTTGAATGTTTTTGATACAAACCAAGTTCTCTATATTGAGTCTCCCTTCTGCCTCCCTGCAAGAGGCTTATAATTCCAAGGGTAGGTTATTATTTTTTCAAGTAGTACTGTTTGTACTTGGCAGCGCCTTTGCTTAAAACAAAATTATTTGATGACTTTACACACTGAGGAGTACCTGATGACTTTACAAAAAGAATAGGACGAAACCTGTTGATGGCAATCTGTTGGAAAGGAAAACCCAGGGCTAATTCATTTTCCATTACATTTTCCATTACTTCAGGCAAGATCTCTTTGGAAGCCATCAGCCAGTGCTCCAATTTCTTAGGCTAATGTAAATGACAGACCCACATCTCTGTTCCTCCCACTGGCCAGTTGTGCCAGGAGCTCCGTGTATCTTCAAAGACAGGCAGCCTTAGAGGTAGAAGCCGGTTCATCTTTTAATGGATCCTCCAGAGCTGAGGCAGTTTCCGTAGATGGTGAAAAGTTTGCAGAGAACTGGATAAAAGCTCCTTGGACTATCTCCCATCTGTTCTTCCCTCCCCTTTGCATGGCTGCATTTCTCAGCAAAGAGCATCTCTAGTTAGCTTCATGTTTTTATCATCAGTCTTTATTAAGCTGCTCTTAGTTACACAAATTGCTCAGTTTTCTCCCTCTCTCCATGTGTCATCAAGATATATATGCCTGACCTGCCAGAAGGGTACAACACCTACCCAGCATTCCTCTTTTTTTTATGGGCAAGACTCTGGTTTAATCTCATGTGAGAATTGCCAGAGGGATATCCAGTTCATATCATTTTTACCTCTGAAATCTGGGTCCCAGCCATTCATCTGATTGCTGTCCTGGAAAACATCTTAACTGGAAGTAAAATTGTTCTGGATCACACAGAATATCAGTCAGAGCCCAGGTCTATAAAAGGAAAACAGGAAACTGCTTTGAAGAAACATTTCACTCTAATAGCTTGGTGCTCTCCAGGCATATGAGATTTCTGGGTCCAAGAATAATTTATTTAGCATATGGCGTATCATACTATGAACTAGCAACATAAATTAACATTTCAGCCAGATTAGTAGAATCCCATAAAATATAAATGTTAGAAAGAGCTATGTTCAAATATCAATGTCTTAACCATTGAAACACAGCATTGTTTATATTAAAAAAAAAATCAGATACAGGACCAGTATATGTCCTCCGCTTACAGTCGATCACCATGTGATCTACAGTTTGACATGGGACCCTGCACTACACCAGTGGTGGGTTTCAAATTTTTTTAGTACCGGTTCTGTGGGCATGGCTTCGTAGGTGTGGCATGGCTTGGTGGGCGTGGCAGGGGAAGGATTCTGTAAAATCTCCATTCCCTCCCCAATCTAGCGGAAGGTTACTGCAAAATCCCCATTTCCTCCCAGTCAGCTGGGACTTGGGAGGCAGAGAATAGATGGGGGCGGGGCCAGTCAGAATTTTTAGTACCGGTTCTCCGAACTACTCAAAATTTCTGCTACCAGTTCTCCAGAACTGGTCAGAACCTGCTGAAACCCACCTCTGAGTCACACTAAGGGGAAGATACTATGCCCCATTTATACAGAGAGTCCCAGCAAACACCATGTGTGGGGCGAATCTTATTCAGGTTTGTTCATTTCTGATGTGGTAGTTCAAAGCCTGGCACCTTTTTTGTGGGGTCATTTATATGTTTTCCTATAGCCGGGACAATAATCCACAAGAAGCCTGGTAATTATGGATTCTGAAAGATTTAGTTCAGTATTTGAAAAAGTATGAGTTGAGGAATACTGTAAATCTCGCTGAAGATTTCAAGAGGTTGATCCAATTTGAGGGAATTATTTTGCAGGGAACCCTATCCAAGAAGCCAGGCGCTTTTCTCATACGTCTATATTTGGCATTATTTAGAAAATCTGGCCTTTTGCAAGAGTTATGTAACTGGTCCAGGATTTTGTTTTTTACAGGCTAAATGGAAAGTCTGGATGGTGAGGGAGAGAGGATGGCTTCCAAGTGCAGAAAGCTTTCTGAAGCTCTGGATAGGGGCAGTGTGACTACAGATGCTCTGATCTGAGAGTAAGGTCCTGTTTTCTTGGCATATGGAGAGTTTTGAATTCCTTAAATGAATATCTTTGGCCTTGGAGCTTTCAATATACCAAAAACATTTAAGGATGAATAGACACAGATGATTCAGTCTGGCTCCGCCTCGGATACACTTTAATAAATCTGATGTAGAAGTCAAATCAGGAAAAAAGGAAGAATGTAGCTGTTAATTAGAATGAAAAGAAGACTTTTTTTATCCAGTTCATGATTTCAAGGCAAATGTCATTTAGGCCATTCAGTAGTATCCATATATCCTGCATAGTTTTAAGACAGGAGGGCATCCCTTGAGGAGTGAGCATGCACATATTTAATGTGGCAAAAAAGTGAACTATGAAATAAGCAACATCTAATCATATAACATATGTTGATTTAATTGTATACTAGTGTCTGTGAAATCAAGCACTTTGAATGGCATTCCATTCATGAGCCGCAGTGGCCCAGTGGTTAGAGTGCAGTACTGCAGGCTACTTCTGCTGATCCCTGGCTGCCAGCAGTTTGGCAAATCGAATCTCACCAGGCTCAAGGTTGACTCAGCCTTCCATCCAGGGGTGAAATGTTCCCGGTTCGGACCGGATCACCTGATCCAGTAGCGATGGAGGCGGGTGGTTCGGAGAACCGGTAGCAAAAATCCCTGCCCCCCCCCCATGCCCAGCTGAGCCGCACAATTATCAGAGGCTTTTTTTTTTAACTTTTAAAAGCATTTTTTCTACAACCTCTTCGGCAGAAAAAATGCTTTTAAAAGTAAAAAAAAAAGCCTCTGATGATTGCATGGCTCAGCTGGGATTGTCAAAGCATGAAATTTAATAAAAACAAAAACAAAGGCTTTTAAAAGAACCCCCCCCCCTTTTTTTAAATGCCTCTGACGATCCAAGCTGAGTTTTTTAAAAAGCCTCTGCCGATCAGGCAACTCAGCTTAGATCGTCAGAAGCATTTAAAAGAAAAAAAAGCTGAGCCGCCTGATCATCAGAGGCTTTTTTTTTTAACTTTTAAAAGTATTTTTTCATCGGAAGAGGTGGTAGAAAAATGCTTTCAAAAGAAAAAAAAAACCTCTGATGATCGTGCGGCTCAGCTGGGCATGGGGGGGGGCAGGGATTTTTGCTACCGGTTCTCTAAACCACCAGCCTCCATCACTACCGGATCGGGCGATCCGGTCCAAACCGGGAGCATTTCACCTGGGAGCATTTCACTGCCCTCTCAGCTTTTGAAATAGCTCTTACCTAACTGGCCCTGGGCTTAGTAAAATGTATGAGTTCCTGGATAGGAGAGTAAGAAGAGCAAACGACAAATGGAAGATGATGAATATTATATGTATTAGCAAAATTGGAGATTTATTTAGGATGGTATGCTAGGTAAAATAAGTTTCAGCCAAATTCTGAAACATTTTCTACTGACTAGAAAACATGAAAATATTGGAAGACAAAATCCTCTTGCTTTTTCCCAAGGCATGCATAGAGTTTAAAGTGTTTTGTATGCTTATAACTTATTCAGGTTGGGTTATGGCTGGTCCTTGCAAAATAAGAGCAGCTGTGGAAGGACTTCTATAGCTTTTCTGCCAAATTCCAAGGCAGTAAAGCCATACAAAATTGTCTGCGTCTTTGTGGCTCGCTGGCTTAGGCAGCTCTAAAGTTGGGTCAAGAAAACTCAGAAGTATTCTAGCATGCACTTTCTACCACAACTGTACTTCATGCAAACTAGATGGATCCTCTTCAGCCTGTATTTGGATCCCTTAGATGAGCAACACGGATGAGCTGTAGTGGCACAGTGGTTAGAATGCATTATTGCAGACTGCATTTCCGCAGCCAGGAGTTCGATCCTCACCCGCTCAAGGTTGACTCAGACTTCCATCCTTCAAAGGTTGGTTAAATGAGGATCTAGATTGTTGGGGACACCATTGGTGGGTTTCAAAAAATTTTACTACTGGTTCTGTGGGTGTGGCTTGGTGGGCATGGCTTGGTGGGAATGGCAGGGGAAGGATACTATAAAATCTCCATTCCCTCCCCACTCCAGGGGAAGGATACTGTAAAATCTCCATTCCCTCCCAATCAGCTGGGACTTGGGAGGCAGAAAATAGATGGGGGCGGGCTCAGTCAGAATTTTTACTACCGGTTCTCCAAACTACCCAAACTTTCCACTACTGGTTCTCCAGAACTGGTCAGAACCTGCTGAAACAGAGTCTGGTTGACTCTGTAAACTGTTTAGACAGGGCTGTGAAACACTATGAAGAGGTATATAAGTCTCTAAGTGCTATTGCCTGCTATTCTTCAGCTGCACCTTCAAAAGCTAATGGATCACTTCACCAGATTAATGCAATGCCAATTATTTTTATTTTTATTTATTTATTTATTTTATTTAACTTTTATACCGCCCTTCTCCTAGCGGACTCAGGGCGGTGAACAGCCAGGTAAAAAACGCAAAACGGTGCCCCCCACTCCCAGTCCCTCCAGCCGATGCAACATGATGGTCGATGGTATCAAAAGCCGCTGAGAGATCTAACAGGACCAGGATAGAGGAATAACCCCTACCCCGAGCCCTCCAGAGATCATCCACCAACGCGACCAATGCCGTTTCCGTGCTGTGCCCAGGCCTGAAACCGGACTGGAGCAGGTCTAAATAGACAGCTTCATCCAAGTACCGGGGAAGCTGCCGCGCCACCACACTCTCAACAACCTTCACAACAAAACGAAGGTTGGAGACTGGACAATAGTTAGCCAAAATAGCCGGATCCAGAGAAGGCTTCTTGAGGAGGGGCCTCACCACCGCCTCTTTCAAGATATTTCAATTAAGATATTTTACAAGCTAAAGTTCTTTTCTTTCAATGGGTAGCTCTGTCCTTAAACCAGCTTATGTGGACTGGCTAATGTGTCTGCCTGGGACAAATCCATGCATTATTATAGCTCAGAGGTACTTTGAAAAAAACACCCCTGGAAGAACAAGAACTTTTGAAATCTTGAGCTCTGCAAGGGAGGCTCTCCATTGTTGGCAGAAAAAAGAATGGTTTTCTGCTGCCAGTCATTAACAGCACCTCAAGCACAACAGTAATTCGTTGATTAAATCTTAGGAGCTTGCAGAAAACAGGAATGGAACGAAGCTTGGAGCTTCCAGTTTCAAAACAACAGGGGAAAGCTGAACACGTAGCACTAAATGGCTAACAATTGCCACTCCACTTTCTCTTTTTCCTAATTAGCAACCCACGCCTGGCTCCGTTGTATCATCTGAGTCTCTTCTAGCTTCCACCTGAGTCCGTCTTGAGTCCATACTGGGAAGGATGCCAGCTAAATCAGCACCCGCAAATCCACATGATCATCAGAACCCAACTAAGTGGGCTGAATATTCCCCCTTGGCGATTTTTTCCAATGACACTGCCTCCAGCCTTGATGAAATCCTTTGCCCGTTTATTTATTTTTTTTCTGGCCAAATGCCAGGTGAAGAGGAAGGATGGGAGCAGCAATTATGCTTGAACTTCTATGAACTGCTTAAAAAATTATTTTCACCCAACTTCTCTTGTTGGAGTGTAAGAAAGTCATTTGTTGATCGCCAGCAGTTTTTTTTAACCCTGAAATTACATGAAACGAGAGAGGCGTGTAACTGTTGCAGGGTTACCAGATGCCAAGTAGGAAGGGTGACCACCTTCCAGAGAAGGCTCTCTCTCTCTCTCTCTCTCCAGGCTGAAACTGACATTCTTGCCAGGGAAAAGTGCCAAATCCCAGTCAGTGGTATATAACATTAAGAGGAAAGAACAGCTCAGAAGCCAAAACCAAAACACCAAGGACAAAGTGCAAATTAGGCACAAAGGCTGCATCATATGCTGAACAGTAATTGTTGCTCCCTTGTTAATTTGAAAGCTAGAGTTGCTTCACACAATCAAAGAGAATTGGTTGCTTTGTTATAAAGAGTGCCTGAGTGGCCCTTTATCCAAGGTGGCATCAGCTGGCCACCTTCTTTTGAAGTTGGCAATAAATTAATGCTCTTTCCAACAGCAGGACTTGGATATTTTTTAAAAACTTGCTTACAAGCAGCTGTGCTAACTACAGACCTTCGTCATCAATACTTGGCATTGTTGTATGCCACCCTTAAAGAACATACATTGTTCCACATTTCTGGAAATAATTTTTCTTGTAGACCATTTTTTAAAAAAAAATTTGATTTATATGCCGCCCTTCTCTGGAGACTCAGGGCGGCTTACAATGCGCTAAGCAATAGCATTCATACTTTTTGTATATTTATACAAAGTCAGCTTATTGCCCCCACAAACTGGGTCCTCAATTTACCTACCTTAGAAAGGATGGAAGGCTGAGTCAACCTTGAGCCTGGTGAGATTCGAACCTGCAATAATTGCAGGCAGCTGGTGTTAATAACAGGGTGCTTTAGACCACTGTACTACCAAGGCTCTAGACCATGACATGCTTTTCTGCTTATCATTGTTATATTCAGGTGCTCTGTTAATTTTACTGTTCCCATATCTTGGATTCTGATGTACAGTTATGGAAATAATTTCCCTCCCATTAGTAAAATGAATTTAACATGGCACTGCAGTTCTCTGCCAAGTCGCTTGCCAAAGTTAAATGAGATTCTAAGCAATGACATGATCACTGCTTCTCCCCAGATGTTTACAATAGGTTCAGTCACATTTCCTTATTTGACATGTCAGCAACAAATGTGCACGTGCCATAGGATTAAATTTGTGCATATTTATGAGGGGGCTTTTCAGATATCACAACTTAATGGAGAATTCCTTGCTCATATTTTCCTGATTGCAACAATAAAGTTTTCCACATGTTCCTCTGTAAACGTTTATAGCTGTTCATCAACTGGTATGAGTAATATACATAGAACTCAATAGATTGTTCTGACCAAAAAGACCTGGTTTGTGGAACAGCAGAGCCAAACCAAGGAGGACTTTTTTTTTAAGTATAAAAAAAATTAAGTTCAACTTTCTTCTCAGAGTGCCAGGATTTGAATCTTGGTTCTTGAGTCCAATCCCAAAGGAAATTTATTTATTTATCACATTTATACAGCATAGCCGCATGTCTCATGAAAAGTGACTCTGGGTGGCATACAGCAAGTGAGAGAACTACAAGTTCTCCAGCCAAAGTCTACTTGATCTGAACAAGAACTGGTATTTTATAAGGAGTATGAAGAATGCTCAGCTTTTCCATTGCACTATTCTGGTGATCTAACCAATCCTCTCATCACATCCTCTATTTTATTCAGAAGCAGAGTTAAATAAAATGGCCTGATATTTTTTGATCAAAATATGCTTGGGTTGGCTCCAAGTTCATCATGCTTGACTTGCCACTTCCTCACTCATGCTCATTTTATTGCCAACAGCTGAAAGTATGTAAATCAGTTGCCAGGAATTCAGCTTACATTTGCTCCTCCTGACTGTCTAATTGCTTCCCTTCCCTTTCCCGTAAAGCCCTTTTCTCCATTTTCCTTGCTCTTCCTTCTTTCCCTCATCCCAATGTTTAAATGTTGCTTGTTCCATTTCTCTCCATTCCATGATTTCACCGTCCCCCTTCCTTCCTCCTAACACAGGTATATTATATATCTTTACAACTTTTAACATAACAGAGGAAGCCCCCCTCCCTGGCCATAAATCCTTTATAGTTATGAAATTTTAATTATTTTCCTCTTTTCATTGCTTTCTTAATGGTTCTTTTTTTAAAAAAAAAAAGTAAATACGTTTATGTTCCATCACCTCTGGTGGAAAAAAAAGCTGCTCATGTCTTTCTCTATGTGCAGAATTATGGAATAAGTTTTTCCTTTCAGTTCTTAAGATAATTTTCTCTGCAACTCTATAGGCCCAGCAGCTGCAGAGTCACTTCCAGAAAAGATCATATCTCCTGCAGTGTGCATTGGGAGAAACTTATTCCATTTCTTTTCCATTCTATGAACGAGTTTTGTTCTTGTCCTGCCTAACAAATGTATTCGTTAATTTTTTATTTACATTTTCATGCAAACAAGAAAATATACTTTAATAATTAGATGCCATAAATTAAAACATTTTGATGCAATCTCTCAAGAGGCTCAGAATGTTAAAAATTAGAACATGACTGATGAGATTATCAGTTGACAGTTCCCAAGGGAGACAAATTGAATTTTATTGGAATTGGAAGATGAATTCTATAGTTGGGTGCAGTTCTAGCAACTACCAACAATCAGGGGGAAAAGAAGAAAGATGTTGTATATGTTAAAAAGATGGCTAGTTCACTCCTAATGCCTATTTATATAACATTTTATGTGGAAATTTTAAGTAAGTCTTAATCAGAGGTCGATCAATTTTTTTAGATGCCGTATAGATTTTTGTGAGCTTTTATGATGGCCCAGATGTCTTCCCAAAAAGCCAAAATCTCATAAAATTTATATAGTCTCACGTATAAACTCTACGTGCATCTATGTAAGTTCTTCATGAGATCTCATGAACTCACATGTAATAACACTAACATTTTGTGAACTTTCAGTCAGTAATAATTTCTTTAAAGAAGAGCGGGAGGGGACAAACTCTAATTCCTGTGAGCACCATGATCCCAACTCTAATGCTTCAATGTTTTGCTCTTTATCTATTAAAATAAGTTTCCTAATACAACCTCTCCTATCTTGGTAGCCAGCCATATTCTCCAATGATAAGTACAGTCCAACAGATCTACAAGCATGAGGCTGGGAAGGATTGATCTAAGGAAATATACATAAGGTTGTGTTTCATACAAGAAGAACATTATAAATTGGAATAGATTTTTATTCTGTAGCTTTCAGTGAATTTTGGGCACAGACTATGATTGGTCATTCATTGTGTACTGTTCAGTCCACAGACGCACAGTCAGAGGAGAAAAGTACCGCCATTGTCTTCATGACTATAACAAGGCCATTGATTCTGGTCTGTTGACAACCCTATGATTTGCTGGCTAATCACACCATTGCTTTGTGTCCTCTGATGTTACTAAATAGCATTATGGACCCAGAAACATCTGTAATGACTTGACTCAGGACTTATTCTATCACATTTATGTGATTAGATTCCTAAACGTCAAAGTTAATAACTGAATATTTATTAGCATCATGGGACTTTGTCTCTCTCTTTTAACCGTGAGATTGAAAACTGTCTAAACTGCTAGGTGAGCTTCAGGATATGGTTGCAGTTAGTGGAGCATCTCAAAAGTGGCTTCCGTGTGGTTTCTAACATGTAATTTAGCACTCAGTTGCTTAGTATTCAAATGCTACATCACATGGTGAATGATTTTAATCTGTGTTGGAAATTGCCCCTGAAGGGCTTTAAGTTGTTCAACTGAAGGGCAGAATTTAAATTATCTTTTCAGTTTCCCTGGGATTTCTTAGGTGGAGTTCATGAAGAGGACTTAGCAACACAAGGATGGCACTATGCATTGTTTTAAAATGTAGGAAGAAAAACACACACACACACACACAAAGTTCTACAGTGACTTATTAAAAGATAAGAAAGTTAGTTTAAATCAAATGCAATTCTGTGCATTTATTTAGACTTTGAATTTCTTGGTGCTTATGATTGAGTATGGGAACTTACTTGCTCCATCGGCTCCACACCCTAAAAGAAACTGGGAAGTTTTCATTAATTTGGAAAACAAAAAGAAGTAGAGATCCCAGGAAGGAGCAATGCATGAAGTGATTGTTAAGTGTCTACCTGATAATATTATTGATGAAAGATCACTATGTTAGTTATTATTACCCCATTACCTCTGGGCAGGTAATGGGGTAAAGGACCTCTCAGGGACTATGAATGTTAACATGCTTGTGAAGAAGGCACAGAAGTGGCTGTACTTCCTGAGAATGCTCAGGAAGATAAATCTATCTCAGCATCTACTTCTGTCCTACTATCGCAGCACTATTGAGAGTGTCCTGACATACGGCATTCTTGCATGGTATGGGAGCAGCTCTGTAGCGGACAAAAAAGCTCTACAGAGAATCATTTAAACTGCCCAGAATATCATTGGGCTCCAGCTATCAGCCCTGGATAACATCTTTTAAACTCGCTGTTTGAGGAAGTTGCATAACATTCTCAGAGACTCTTCCCATCCTGCTTACAATCTTTCTGGACTGTTGCCTTCTGGCAGAAGATACAGAACAATTAAATCTCGGACCATACGTTTTCTGAATAGTTTTTATCCCAGAGTTATAATTGAACTCAACAATGAACTAAAGGGCCACCATCAGTGAGCTGTTGGTCAGCATTACTTGGTCTGTTGTGTGGATGCTTGGGTGGTTGGGGAATTGTGGTGGGTGGGAGTGTGTTTGGGAATTCTTATGTGTGTTGGACCAGGTCTTTGGGTATTAAATGAATTTTGTTGTATGGGTATACTGTGTATACATGTACAATGACAATGAAGTTATTATTATTATACGTAACAAATTTTCTAGAGCTTTTCCCCACATCTCCAGCAATATGCTTTGCTTCTTATCTTGTGACAGAAAAAATGTTCCACCTGCTTCCCCCTACCCACCCACCCACACACACACATTTCTGTTGCTGATCCTCAGAAAAGTACCAGGTGGAAGGAAAGAATTTATTGCTGCCTCTACTAGTGGAGCAAGAAGTGGGGATTTTCTACTTGCCATCTCTCCCTACCCAGTCAAGGTGTAGCTCTTCTGCCATTGCTGCAGCTCTGTCCTCTTCAATGAGTAGGGAAGGCAGAGCAGCTGCACTTGGTAGGACAGCAGAAAAAGGGGAAAGACAAGTTAACCATAAGAAGAGCATTGCAGGATGAGATGGTGGCAGGTTGCACGGGAGCTAGTGGTGGTTGGAGTAATAACCTTGTGAAAAAATACCTCATTGTGACTGATGGTTCCCTGATCCTAGACATGTAATACTTGCTAGGGAGGTTCTTCTGGTCTGTCCATTAGCCAAGGGAGAAATGGCCATGGAGGGGGCAGTCTGTAGTGAGCTAGTTGTGGAATCCGGTAGATTGCTGGTTTCTCTCAGGCACATCTTTCACCTGAACTATGTTCACAAAGAGGAGGAGTTGCTTTGTTTTCCCTAATTTTCTTCTACTGTATCACCTTGATCCAGTTTCTGCCTGCCATAGTCTCATGAACCCAAGATGGAAGCACCATTAGTTTCCATCTTGCTTTAGTGACTAGAAAGCACGGTCTCAGGGTTAAAGTAAAGGGGCTTGTGGATGGCACCCTAGTGCAGTGTTTCTCAGCTTTGGCCACTTAAAGACGTGTGAATTCAGGCAAGTCAGCATGGCTTGCCTGAGAAAGGCTGGAAATCAAAGCCCATACATCTTAAAGTGTCCAAGGTTGAGAATCACTCCTCTATCCCAGTTTTACATGGCAGGACTCGTGTTTCTTACTGCTTCTCTTCCACACTTGGGCAAGCCATTCTGTAGGGTTGGATTTCCTTCCCTGGGCTCTCATCTCATCTCATCTTCCCACTGCCATTGATACTATGTCTAACATCTCTGGTTCTATATCTCAGTGGGCTGGTGAGAGTTGAAGATCTGTTAAAATCAAGGCAAGGGGAGGCTTTTGCTTTGTATCCCTGGGAAAAAAGATGGAAATAGGATGTGGGGAAGTGAAGACCATGGAGCCTGAGGAAACTAGGGAACTTTCTGAAGTCTGGGCTTTGATAAAAACTACCATACTGACTTTTGATCCCCGTCCTGCTCACCAGGTGAGGTACACCATCTTGGTTTATGTAAGCAGTCAAAAGTGTGTGTCCAACATCATCTTCCGCCACAGATAGACAACTGCTTTGGTGCCATTGGACACAGTGGAAATTTGGAAATTTATTTATTTATTTATTTTATGCAATTTGTATGCCGCCCTACCTCCGTAGACTCAAGGCGGCTCACAACAATAAAAACAAACCCAACAAACATAAAATACACACGAAAAGTATGCAAATGTATAAATATATAATTTAAAACAAATATATTAAAACCCAATAAAAATGCTTATTTAATCTACTTATAGATTGTATCAGTGGTGAAATCCAATTTTTTTTACTACCGGTTCTGTGGGTGTGGCTTGGTGTGGCTTGGTGGGTGTGGCTTGGTGGGAGTGGCACGGAAAGGATACTGCAAAATCTTTCCTTCCCACCCCACTCCAGGGGAAGGATACTGCAAAAATCCCCATTCCTAACCACTCCTGGGGAAAGGATACTGCAAAATCTCCATTCCCACCCCACTCTGGGGCCAGCCATGGGTGTTATTTGCCACTTCTCTGAGCTACTCAAAATTTCCACTACCGGTTCTCCAGAATCTGTCAGAACTTGCTGTATTTCACCCCTGGATTGTATACAATCTATACACTATTTATAGATTGTATAAATGTTGAGTCTGGGCTGCTCATACAGATTTAAAGCCAAGCATAATATGCTATAAATGCTCTTATAAAATGTTTGTTACGGGATGCCAAATTATCATCAGAACATACTGGTGATGCTCCCCACCCTTTGGCCTACCTAGGCTGCTCTGGCTGCCCCAGTTACTTGACTTTACTCTGACCAGTTGGGCACCCAGGACCCACATACCATTTTTTTAAAAAATTCTAAGAATACCAAGAGCCCCAGAAGTGCTCCTGCCTGTAAAATAATGCTTGACTTTATTATTATTTTTTAGGACAGAAATCTCCTGTCTATTTCTTTTCTTTTTTTTAATTAAAAAGGAAGTAGATTTTTTTAAAAAAAAAGTTGCTTAGAAAGTACCAATCAAAGTGCCTATGGGTTTATTGATGGGAATGGCATTCATATGATGGTGTAACCCTACCTTGAACAGTTCAGGATAGGGAAGGGAATTTGAGTCAGCCTGAAGAGAAGATGCACCTATTTATCAAAGGAGACAAGCAGCAAGAACATAAACCACTATTTATAAAAAGAAAGGTTTTTTCCTCTCCAGTTCTCCCTCCTCCAGAGATGAACAAATTTCCAAGTCTCTAATATTGAGAAGGAAAAGTCACATTGCAGGACCTTGACTAATTTCTTTTCCCAATAAACCATGTAATGACGGCTGGCTTTCGTGTGCATTTCTTTCTGCTGTCTACTATATTGACACCATCCTGGTGGGAATTAAAACAACAACAACAGGATGGAATGAATATGGTAGACAGAGGAACTTTAAAATCAGAATCAAATTTCCCTGGTATGTTCAAGCAGAGGCTGGGCAACTATCTAAAAGAATGCTTTAATTTGGATTTTTATGAAGAGGAGAGGGTTGAACTTCATATCCTAATATTTTTCATTCTATAGTTCCCATGAAAACGCCAAGACTTTGAGACAGAGTACTTGAAACTAATTTAAAATAAGAGTTGGATAAATCTTACATATAGGGATGCGGTGGCTCAGTGGCTAAGATGCTGTGCTTGTCTATTGAAAGGTCGGCAGTTCAGCAGTTCGAATCCCTAGTGCCGTGTAATGAGGTGAGCTCCCGTTACCTGTCCCAGTTTCTGCCAACCTAACAGTTCAAGAGCATGTAAAAAATGCAAGTAGAAAAATAAGGACCACCTTTGGTGGGAAGGTAACAGCGTTCCATGTGCCTTTAGCATTTAGTCATGCCGGCCACATGACTGCAGAGACGTCTTCGGACAGCGCTGGCTCTTCGACTTTGAAACGGAGATGAGCCCCGCCCCCTAGAGTCGGGAACGACTAGCACATATATGCAAGGGGAACCTTTACCTTTTAAATCTTACATACATGTGGAAAAACTCAGGGAGAAAACCAGTGTGCTACATGTTTGCTAAAGGTATTAGGAAGTGAGCAATTAATGCAAAGTGTTTATGTCAGCTTTTATTGCTGCAAGCTAATTCTTTGCCCACCATCTTTCTGTTATTGTAGTGTCTATTTAACCATGGACATTAGGGGATACTTGCTCTTGCTCTTCCCATTGTGCTAGTACTCTGTTTTAGATTAGCACAAGATACATGTTTATTTCCATTTCTATTGATCTTTACTTAAACCTAATATAAGAGCCTTAGCTTCTCAAAAATCCCAGAAATTAGAAATGCACCTGTCTTCAAAAATCAAACAGAGGAATCCAAGTAGGGAAAGAAATGTTGAACTACAACTTCCAGCAGATCCAGCCAGCATGATGTTTAGCAACATCGGGAGAGCCATAGGTTTTCCATTCCTCTATAACATCTTCCTCAGGAAATATCAGCAGGAATCCATCTGAGGATTCCACACAATGAAATAATCTGCTTTCTTTCCACTTGCATAAAACCTAAACAAATTTAATTGCATTGACTTTGTTTTGGTGCAATGCACAGAAGATATTCTGGGAACAGCTCCATGGAAGTTAAAAACCCAGCCTATTCGCTAGACTTAAATGGCAAAAAAGGGAGAAATAACTGGATTCATCAATCTTGGTAAAATGTTTTCTAAAGGTGGGAAATGATTGGAGAAATTTTGAACCACAGAAACACTAGGTGAAAAGTCGAAGGTAATTGTTATCTCTTATGTGAAATGACTGTTGAAAGAAATGAAAGTGGTTGTGCAAAAAAGTATGCTTCCAGATGCATTGTTATATGGGAATGAGAATTGGATATATGAAAAGAAACATAAAAGTAAGTTGAATGCAACATACATTAGGTACTTGGTAGTCCAGAATTCTGCCATGTCATTTTATGATGGGTTGGTGGGTTGGTTTTGTGTGTGTGTGTGTGTGTGTTCCTCTTATAGAAAAGGTATCACTTCCATGTGACTCTTTAGGGAACCTTTAAGATGGTTCTGTTGCACTTATCTACATATTAGCAAGTGGGGAGGGAGAATAGAGAGAGCAGGATTTGCCTAAGGTCTCAGTGAGATTTCTCTCATGACCAGGAGATTCAACCAGGATTGTGAGCCCTAAAGGCTTTTTAATGGATGGATTTTTGTTGTAGTTATAGGTATTCTGCTTTATGTTTTCTACCGTGATCTGCTACTGTTCGGTGAAGAATCACCAGGAACAATGTTAGGTTTTGGTAATGATGCAGTTTAACTTTACAAGATAATAGTGTGTGTGTCCAATAACACTGTAAATTAAGGTTATTACATATTTAAATCTTGACAATTACTCATTAGGAAATCCAGCTTAATTGCTGCATCTTGGGAAGTGCAAAAATCTTTAGACTGTGTGTTTTCCAAAATCATAACCTCCAACACTCATTCTTTTCCTTAGAAAATGAGTCAAAATTGGATTATGAAATAAAGTGACCAAAGAAGCAACTACAAGTACTGGAATTGCCATCACAGACATTTGCTTTGTTTGTGCTGAATGACATAATCATGAAGTTGAATCATGTTGGCTCTGAGATTAATTATTGTTTCCAGGAAGAAAACTCAATTAAATAGCTGCTGTGGTCTTTTTTTTTTTTTTTTTTTTGTTTCCACAAAGAAAATGAGACAGAAATGAGATTTGTGAAAATGACATTTTGGTTTGCAAGCCATCAGTGTTGCAGAGATGTTATCTAAGGTATTATATACCTGTCCAAATCTGGAGTTGGAAAATTTGTGACTCTCCTAATTTGCCTGAATGCTAATTCCCAGGAGCTCTGCTTAGTCAATGGTGCAAGAGGTTGGGAGTTATGGTCCATCAACACCATTGCTTGTTTTATGAGATATTTCTCTATTGTCTGCTAATACAATATTAAATACAAACTGTTGAGAACAAGGTGATAAATAACAATCTCCCATATATGCTCTCTTCCAAAATACATTTCCAGAATTCATCTGGAGAGCAAAGCTTTTTCTTTAAAAGTCCCCTCTCTTCCTCCATCTCTCTTTTTAAAATCTGAACTCTAAAAGATTCGGGATTTTTCTGTTTTCTCCCTTTCTGATGGCTTGCAAACCAAAATGTCATTTTCACAAGTCAACATATAGAGAAACTATAAGCTTAATTTCCTTTTAATCTTGCCAGTTCATCCCTTTCAATTATGAAATTTCCAGGATGTTGTACTGTACCTTTTTATTTTTTATTTTTTGTATTACTGTGGAAGATTGATCTCACAAAACAATAGAAGACACAGGTAATTTTGACCAAAGTTATGTATTTATGAGTTCCACATAGCTGTCTCTCTTTTATAGAGATCAGATGTGTTATTACATCATCCTACTCGTGTGTCTTAGTGGTAGAGCACATGCTTTCCAAGAAACTCCTAAATCCAATCCCAGCATCTCCAGGTAGCATTTGAAAGGCTTGGAAGGGATTTTGGAAATCATGTAGTCCAACTGCTTAAAATCCATTCTTACAGCATCCTTGACAGATGGCAATCTGGTGTTTGTTTAAATACCCCCAACAAGAGAAAGGCTAGGAGTAGCAGCATCTTTGGGTACTAAACACTTCTGGTTAACTGTGATACTTTGGCCCAAGCAAGATCTTGCATGCTTTTTCAAATCTCAGTCCTGGAGAACTAAAAACAGCACTAATCAATGTAAAGGAAATCGTGTTTCACACAGTCTGGCCCCTTTTTAAGGAGAAAGCAGGTGGAAAGAGTAGAGGTGGAACTTTTGCTTCAAGTCATCCAGAAAATGCATGTCTCGTTATCTTCTGGAGACATCCAGAAAATGCATGTCTCAGCAATTGGAAGTTCTTAGTGCTTGGTAGCTAGAGATCTGGGAAAGGTCTAGAAAGGAACAGGAAGTTCGGGTTCTTGCTACCAGAAGAGACTGAAGCCATGGACAATAACCCTTTACATAGAAAAAAGGATGATGAACAAACACAGTAGAATAGTTAGGGGAAATTGAGTGGAAACCTGGTCCCACTCAGAGCAAAGAAAAGAAATGCATTCTGCCTCAATTTATAAACTTCCCTGACCCAAAATGGCTACCAGCTCTACCTACCTTCAGAAAATGCATTCATAAAGATAATGAGATTTTCGGCAACAATGGGCAGAACAGGGAACTGGAATCCTTGGCTTAAAAGCAAGATACATTTTGTCTAGTGGAATAAATATTGTGAAGGTGGGGGAGAAATAATATTTTCACAGCCTAGTTTTAAAGTGTTAGTATTTGAAAGCCCAAAGTATTGTCCTAAGAGAAAATGATTTGCTAAGGAAAAGTAAGTCATGCCCATCAATTTGAAGGACCACCTGTCTCTAATGGTCCCAGCCTATCCCACCAAATTTGGCAGGATGAGAATGCTCTGGATTTGTTCTCTGAAATAATCTGATAGGATTTAGAAGATCTATCTTCTCCTGCGGTACCATACAATAAGGTACCATACTTTTATTGGAAACAGCCTTCCCTCTGAGATCTGCCTCTATTGGCCTTCTGTTAAACTGTGAAGATCTAACCTTTCCTTCATATGTTAGGGCCGGGTTATTACTGAAGCCCAACATATATATTGTGAATTATTTGTATGGTGTCCTGATTATAATTATTTTGATTTTATTTTTATATTGGCTTTAGAAAAGGGTTTTTGTATTGTTTAACTGCCCAGAGTTACTAGTTTAAAGTGGATGGTTATGTAAATTATTAAAATAAATAAATAAACTTTTCCATCCTGTTCTTGCCTCCTCAAATCACTTTTCCACTCTTTTTTATCCCTTTCGGAGGAGGTGGGGTTAGTACAGTGAGGCTTTAACTTAATGTGTTCTCCTCTAGATCAGCGGTCTCCAAACTTGGCAACTTGACGACTTGGCTGGGGAATTCTGGGAATTGAAGTCCACAAGTCATCAAGTTGTCAAGTTTGGAGACTCTTCCTTTAGCTCAAGGGGAACAACCGGTGGCCCAAATGCCATGTGAGGCTCCTTCCCCGTTTCTTAGCCCAGGTTGTTGAATTTTATCTGCACAGTCACCAAAACCAGGCAGTGTGGTTTCCTGCCTTTTTGTGCAAATGCTAAAAGAAGCTTAGCATGACTTTAGAAATTAGCTCAAGCAAAAAAATTTAAAAAAGGGGGGGGGGGTAGGAAGGGATAGAATCTGTATCCCTTATCTGTGTATGACACCTCCTTTACACTATTGTTTTATCCGATTTGCGATTTGGCTTTTTTTGAAAATGTCATGTCAGATGCCCTCCAGAGATTCCTCATTCCTGCCCCATGACTATCATGCTCTTCACAGTATGTGGTTGTGGACTAGTTCTGCATGGCAGCATTGCAGTGCAGCATAGATTACACATTATGGATAAATCAGCAGGGAAGGAAACACTGGGCTCTTGAAATAAATAAGGCTGCCTGCCCCCTCCCACACACCCCACATAGGCACTTAAAGGCATGGGCCTTTTTCAATTATTATTATTTTGAAGGAAAAAGTGTTGCGAGGCTCTTAACCTGGCATCTGTTTTCAGTGTTGTCTGGATTCCTCCATCAATTTTCTATTGATAATTGTGTCTGTTCAGCCATCCTTACTTGGCCTCTTTCTCCTTGAAGGCACAGAGCAGCAGGGAGTTGGATTGATGTCTAAAAAGTAGCACAAGGTCTCAATACAAACTAGGATTTCCTTAGTTTTTACAAAATGATAAGCAGGCTTTTTGTAAAAAAAAAAAGAGAGAGAGAAGGGGGAGCACCAATAACATGTACAAATTGACTCTTATCCCACAGTTGCTCTTCAGATTGCAATTGAAATGCAGAAATGAGTAATCAAAATGTGTATGAGGAGGGGAGGGACAGTGGCAATGCACTGGTCCAATAGGTCAGTATTACGGGTAGTCCTTGACTTAAGACCACAATTGGAACCAGAAGCTATACATTCATTAAGTGAATCACACCAGATTTTGCAATCTTTTTTTGCTATGGTTATTAAGTGAATCATGCAGTCATTCAGCAAATAATGCAGTGGTTAAGTGAACCCATCTTTCCCCATTGACTTTGCTTGTCAGAAGCTGGCTGGAAAGGTCACAAATAGCAATCATGTGATTGCAATGTAAATCACATAAATATAATGCCAAGCACCCACATTTTAATCTGTGACCACAGGACATTGGGTCAGTTGAAAGTGGGAGGGCTGTTTGTAAGTCACTTTTCTCAGCACCATCATAACTTCGAACAGTCGCTAAACAAATGTTCGTATGTGGAGGACTATTATACATTTTTTAATTGTGGGCTGGGACCGAGTTTAAGAACACAAAAATGTAGGACTATCTTCTGAAATAAAACTCAGCAGCCAAAAACAATGAGCCATTCCTCAGTCATCTATGCTACAATTGCCACTATGTTTATCTATGGATGTTCTCACCCCTACTTGCCATGCTGACCTGGGGGATGATGAATAATCCACATTTAGTGGGCATTAAGCTAGTGGGGGAGGGAACTAATATAACACCTTAGTCTAAATTAATATCCAGGTAGATTACTTTCATGTTCTTTCTTCCATTCCATTCATTCTTTTTGGATAAGCGTACAGAATGAAAAACATCATCCAAAAGGGATTGTGTGGTTTCTCTTTAGCACTGGAGGAGAAGGAAATACAGGGTTCCTTTCAGTCCCAGCAATGAGACAGCACTGGGCATTTGCCAACCAGTAGGTACAGGGGTGGATTCTAAATTGTTTTACTACCGGTTCTGTGGGTGTGGCTTATTTTGTGGGTGTGGCTTGATAGTCATGTGACAATTATTTAGGATTTAGCAGAGGTGCTGGTCTACCAGGCTTTTAACTGCTTGCAGAGCTGTACCGATCTACCCATTTATTTTTTGCAGGCACTGATCTACTCATGTATTTTTGCAGGCACTGGTCTACTCATTTGTTTTAACACTGATCAGCTGTAGGGTGGCCCTTTGAAGCCCCTCAGCAAGAGTTTAAACAGTTTTTTTCCCTCTAGCCATCAGCTGGGACTCAGGAGGCAGCAATAGATTGGGGATTGCCGAATAAAAGGTAAGAATAATGTGGGGTGGGGGGGCGGGGGGGCAGAACCGGTTCGGTGACATCATATCGTCACCGCTACCGGCTCGGGAGAATCAGGCCGAACTGGGAGGAACCCACCACTGAGTAGGTATCTTTGCATCATCCCCTGGTTGATTCAGTGGTGATTGTTGTTGTTGTTGTTAGTTGCGAAGTCATGTCCGACCCATCGTGACCCCATGGACAACCTTCCTCCAGGCCTTCCTGTCCTCTACCATCCTCTGGAATCCATTTAAGCTCACGGTTACTGCTTCAGTTACTCCATCCAGCCATCTTGTTCTCTGTTGTTCCCTCCTTCTTTTGCCCTCAATCTTTCCCAGCATTAGGCTCTTCTCCAGTGAGTCCTTTCTTCTCATTAGGTGGCCAAAGTATTTGAGTTCCATCTTCAGGATCTGACCTCCTAAAGAGAAGTCAGGGTTGATCTCCTCTAGAACTGACCAGTTTGATCGCCTTGCAGTCCAAGGGACTCACAGGAGTCTTCTCCAGCACCGTAGTTCAAAGGCTTCAATTCTTTGGCGCTCAGCCTTCCTTATGGTCCAACTTTCCCAGCCATACATTGCAACTGGGAAAACCATAGCCTTGACTATACACACTTTTGTTGGCAGGGTGATGTCTCTGCTTTTTAGTATGTGATCTAGATTTGCCATAGCTTTCCTTCCCAGGAGCAAGCATCTTTTAATTTCTTGGCTCCAGTCCCCATCTGCGGTGATCTTGGAGCCCAGGAAAATAAAATCTGTCACTACCTCCATTTCTTCCCCATCTATTTGCCAGGAATTGAGAGGGCCGGGAGCCATGATCTTAGTTTTCTTAATGTTGAGTTTCAAGCCAACTTTTGCACTCTCCTTCTTCACCCACATCAGGAGGGTCTTTAGTTCCTCTTCGCTTTCTGCCATTAGAGTGTTATCATCTGCATATATGAGGTTGTTGATATTTCTCCCCGCAATCTTAATTCCAACTTTTGATTCATCTAGCCCCGCATTTATCAGTGATGATAAAGAGATGCTAATCACAGCAATTCTTTAGAATTAAGGAAGTGATGCCAGTTTTGCACTTGAGAGTAATGCTGCTAGTTAGAAATCTACTGTGGCCTAATGCTAATTTTGTTCTGAAATACATCACAGGGTACATTGGAGAGAATTCTGGCTCTTACCTGTTTTCAAATAGTCACCTACTGTTAATATAAATGGGGACTATGTATTTCACAAACACTGACTGCAAACAGAGCTGGATGGCAAGAAGCTATTCAGAATGTTGCAGTTCAGCAGTCCCAAAATTAAGCTCGGAAACAGCTTGAAACGTTCAAGGCAGGCAAAGTTCCCTTATTGCTCTTTTTGATCTTATAAAGTATGGCAGACACATTTTTTTCCTACCTTAGATTAAACAGTATCCTGCTGAGGGCACTATTCTGATAGCTTTTCTTTAAAAAATAAAACAATTTTGTCTCATCTAAAATTTCCTCTATGTCATGCTGTTAATAAAAACAGACATTAAACATGGAAAAGCCTCACCAGTGCAGGAAAGATTGTGTCACCATAGAGAGCTCAGACCCACCTTCAGTTAACATTAATATGTAATTAATAAATAATGAACAGATGTTCTTAGTATGTTGAAAACATGTGTAAGCATGTAACAGAAACTCATTGTCCTACCAGATTTGTCCAGCTTGCTAGAGTGCATGAGAAAAAGCCATTTAAATATCTTCTTAAATTCTGTAACTATTTATTTAAAATACTTTATCCTATTATTCTGTTTAAAGGACCATTCACAGTGGCATTTTAAGTGCAGAGAGATTTAACTTCTTTTCATGTATTTGCTACATTCACAGTCACATTTCCTCCAGGGAGCTCAAGGCATCATCTTTGAAATAGGCTAGGATAAGAGAAAGTGTCATTCTTCAGATTTAATGGCTGAAGGCAAATTTGCAGCTGAATTTCCCCAGCTGTAGTCCAGTCACTCTAAAACACTTGAAAAAGTTTGCCTTTTATTAGCATCTTACATCCTGTGACAACCTTTTAAAACTTTTCAGAAATAAGTTGCTACTTTTACTAGTCTTTTCATTAATTAGTAACCGTGGTGACAAAGAAATGACTTTCTTACACATGAAAGCAAAAATAGCAAGCTGATGGTTGAAGATGAGGGGGTGGGGTGGGGTAGTCGAGCTAAGGGCATGAATGAGGAATAGAGCTACATGTACTTTTGTGCTATTGTCAGGGGAAAAAAACATGAATGTATCCCTGAAGACACCAGAAGCTGAGCTTGATCAACAGCAATTGTCCATTTACAGTAGGAAGCAGAGTTCATTTTGTGTAAAATAAAAAAAATGTCCAGGAAATGCATTGGGCAGAAGAAGAATGATAAGAATAGAATGGCTGTGGCGTAAAGCAGTTTTCCTAGTACTGTCATCCTACAAATGTGTTGGACTACAAACCCACCCCGCTTTCAGTGGCCAGAGACAGGTGGGAGGCTCGCCTAATTGAATAACAGAGTTGGAAGGGATCTTGGAGGTCTTCTAGTCCAACCCCCTGCTTAGGCAGGAAACCCTACACTACTTGAGACAAATGGTTATCCAATCTCTTCTTAAAAATTTCCAGTGTTGGAGCATTCACAACTTCCGGAGGCAAATTGTTCCACTGATTAATTGTTCTGTCTGTCAGTAAATGTCTCCCTAGTTCTAATGTCTCTCCTTGATTAGTTTCCACCCATTGCTTCTTGTCCTGCCTCGGGTGCTTTGGAGAATAGCATGGCTTCCTCTTCTTTGTGGCAGTCCCTGAGATATTGGAACATGGCTATCATGTCTCCCCTGGTCCTTCTTTTCATTAAACTAGACATACCCAATTCCTGCAACCGTTCTTCCTATGTTTTAGCCTCCAGTCCCTTAATCATCTTTGTTGGTCTTGTCTGCACTCTTTCTAGAGTCTCAACATCTTTTTTACATTGTGGCAATCAAAACTGGATGTAATATTCCAAGTGTGGCCTTACCAAGGCATTCTAAAGTGGTATTAACACTTCAGGTGATCTTGATTCTATCCTAACACTGGAGTGTTGCAAAGCTCTATTTATTTATTAGATTTTTAATCTAACAAAAGTACCGTAACTCATTTCCTGGATCCTTACTTAGAATTCCTCTGGGGTAGCCAGTCTGTCTGGAAAGTGTAGCTCAATGGCCCCGAAGGGCACCATACTTGTATGTTGGGGAGGGGAGGGAGGGGTGATAGACTGCTGCAGTCATTCCTAATTACTAGCTCAGTTGTCTTTCTCCAGCAACACTCCATGCATTGGCCTGAAGGTCCTTTAAAATTATCCCTTGCTCAGCCTTTAAAGACTGTTAACTTAGTTTTACTCCCCCCCCCACACACCCTTTGCCCCTCTTTGCTTTTCCAAACTTTCTAGTTCAACCTCCCTCCCGGGATTGTTTTAATGGTTAAGAATAGTTGCTCCCGGTAATGCTACTTTGATTTCCTTGAAGGCACCATGAGATGAAAAGAAGACGGATGGTTCGCTTGGGAAACAAAACGGCGCTGGTCTGTTGGTGGGCCGGTGTCGAATTGGGTCCTGGGGCTAGGAGAAGATTACTTGTAAATATTCCCTTCTGCTTAACAGGGTGTCTGGACTTTTCAGCTGCACAATAGGTGTCAGATTTACCTGTAGTGAAAGAAAAGGATGGGTTTTAGAGTAGTGTAATAAAAATACATCCCCACCAGTGGTGGGATTCAGCCAGTTCGCACCTATTTGGGATAACCGGTTATTAACTTTCTAAGCAGTTTGGAGAGCCGGTTGTTGGAAGAAATCTTATTTTGTTTTTTTCCCCACTTTACATGGCTAATCCTGTAAGGAAGGCAGGAAGGAAACATTCTGGTGTTGTTTGTAGCCTAATCTTTATTGCCCTGCTTACAGAAACTGCCTCTCTGATTAACCCTTATTACATTGTAACAGCTAAGGTGAACGGTCACATGACCACCCAGCCATGCCTACTCAGCTGGTCATTAGGGCAGAGAACCGGTTGTTAAATTATTGGAATCCCAGCACTGACCCCCCACCCCCACCGCCCAACGTACAATTTTTCTCCTGGATGTGTAGCTACAGGGTATATTCACGTTAATGGAAGAAGCTGCGTATTCTCAGAAACTCGTTTCCAGGTTGTCGCAGCGCGGACTGGCCGGAGTGACCCGAGTTTGTTCCTTGATGCCAGCGGCTCTTTGGAGGCAGGACGTCAGTCCCCTCCCCCGGGCTGGTGGTTTTACGGACCGGCAACGCTTTAGGACGGAGCGAGCTCGTTCCCTCCCTCCCTCCGGGCCAAAGAGCCGAGCCGCTTCCTCGCCAGCCTGTGGTCGGCGTTGCCCTGCTCCGGCTCGGCTTGACAGGCGTGCGCCGCAGCCTGTGCGCAAGCGGGGCTGCCAAGTGCGGAGGGGCGGGGAGGGCCGCGGCTCCCTTTCCTTCCTCCATTCATTCGACTCTCTTCAGCGGGACGGAGCCACGGGGCGGGGGGCTCTTTGCCTGCGAGCGCCTCGCGGCCGACTCTCGAACCTCCCCTCTCGCTGTTAGGGGGCCTTCCGAGGGCGCCCTGCTCTCCGTCCGCGCTCCGGCCTTTTGCCGAGAACCTCGCGGGAGGCGAGGGCGGCATTCCCCAAGCGCACGGCGACCGGCTGAGCGAGGCAATGTCCGATCCGGCGGTCAACGCGCACCTGGAAGGGATCATCTCCGACTTCGAGGGTAGGTAGATCGCGAAGGCAGGGAAGGGAGAGAGGGAAGAGGAGGAAGCGGGATCGACCCCAGATCCCCCACCCCACCCCTCCCGCGGCTACTTGGGCGCCGTTTTCCGCTCGTTTCCGCGCGTGTGTTTCCAGATCCAAGACAACAACATCCCCTCACTCGCGGTAGCTACGAGCCAGCGGGAAACACCCGGAGCAAAGGCCGATGTTATTCTTCGGATGGTGGGGTCGGATCGCGGAGCCGATCCCCTGGCGGGATGCGATCAGTCTATATTGGATTGCGACAGGAAGGGGGACTCTATTAAAATAGACGTAGATGCGGGTTGGTGAGGCATAAAGGCGTGTGAGTTGCCTGATTCTATTTTGGCCAGGTAAATGCTCCCGTTTTAAAGTGGAGTTTTAATTTAAAGATGTATAAATGTGAGACACATTTTTTTCCCTCCCTCTTCGGAAGAAAGCTTTGGGTCCCGTTCAGGCAGGCAGGACCTGGGCCTGGCGCTCTCTTCCACTTTCCTTGTGTTGCAGCTGAAAAAGAAAGTGATTTGTTAATCGGGAAAAGTCCAACAACAGCCCTTGCCTGTTATACAGAGAGCAAAATGAGGCACCCCTTGTCCTGAGATGCTTGTCCACGTATCTCACCTGGTAAATGTTCATTTGGCTTTGGAAGAGTGTGCTGCGCCATGAACTTCTTGAGACTGTGACCCTAGCTAGCGTCTGTTTCAGGGTGTGTGTGAGGACAGGGACCCCCACCTCCAAGCTGTAGCTAAGGCAGCGCCTTGTAATTTGTTGTGGTCCAGACCAAAATGAGGCTGGAAGGTCCCTTCCCTCTCCCTCTCCCTCTCCTTCTCCCTCCCGGTTTGTTTTGCTTGGCGCTAGTTGCATGCCCACCCATTCTGAAAATTCAAGGCTCAAGATTGTGTGTGTGTGTGTGTGTGTGTGTGTGTGTGTGTATGTGTGTGTGTGTACTTTTCCCTGTTCTGTCCAATAGCTTCTGATTTTCCAAGGCAGAGAATCAGGAAGGCCTTTAGAGAGTTTGTATCTGTCTGTCTGTCTTTCGGGGTCCTTTGGAGGTACAGTTGTTGGATTGTTATCAGAATGTAAAATCTGGTTATGTTCTGGCTTCAATCCAGGATTCTGCTGCATTATTGTGACTAGTGGAGCCATGTAAATGTTTCCTTTCTCTTTTTGATACTCAAAGGTTTTCTTTTTTCTTTTTAAATAACTTAAATGTATCCCAGTCCGAGAAATGGCCTCTTTTGTTTACTGTCTGCAGGGAGCCATGTCAGGTCTGCCTGGTACTCTTTTACACTGTTGCTTTCACACTGTTGTGGTAACTTGAGAATCAAAACTACAGAAGGAAGGGGAGGGGGAAACGTATCTCCCCCTTCCCCCCCCCCCTTTGATTGTAAAAAGCCAATTATACAAATTTTAGGGCTTCTGCTGTTTCTGCAGCGGATATGGTATGCCGTATCTTGAAAACCTCAGCTTTGAAAGAGAGAGTTTAAAAAATAGAACTGAATGGGGGGGGGGGGGGGTGCATTGATGCTACCATTTCTGATGCTGCAACTGTGGGTGCAGCCCTTCTTCACATGGTGGTCCAGCATTCAAAACCTTGACCATTTCCAGTGAATAGAAGCTGAAGTAGCAGATAATGAGGGAGGCTTTTCCAATGAGAACTTGGAAAAACTGCTATTAGTCAAAGCAGATCCTTTTGCTTACTGGCTTATGCAAACCAGGAATGGGCAACTGGTGATCTTCCAGACATTGCTGAACTTTAAGTACCAGCATCTCTCTGTACTAACCTTGGTATCTGAAATAGTTCCAGTTTGGCCTTCAGTAAGCATAGGTTCCTTGTCCATAATGTAAATAATGTATATAACATCTTTCACTTCCTTGGCCCTTCTGCATAATAATGATGATTTATGCAATATATAACAATATCAATAATGCAGTATATAGTGTAATAGTAATAAACAGAGAAAAGACACCAATTAAAAGCAGTGTGTAAGCCAAGAGTTAATTAAGGAATTGAAAGTGCCTTTAGTCAATAAAAATATTTGTAGCCAGTACCAAAAGAAGTGCAACAGAGGTACTAGATCTGCGATGGCGAATCTATGGCACACGTGCCACAGGTGTCACACGGAGCCGTATCGGTGGGCACACGAGCGTTGCCCTAGTTCAGCTCTGGCGTGCAGGAAATGGTCTGTTTCTGGCCTCCAGAGGGCCTCTGGGGGTGTGTGGGAAGGCCGTTTTTGTCTTCCCCAGGTTCCTAGAAAGGCTCTGGAGCCTGGAGAGAGCGAAAAACAGGCCTACTGGGCCCACCGTGCCATCACATGCGAAAAGCGGGGTGAGTGCGGGGGTCGCATGAGCATGCACAGGGGGGCACATTGAATTATGGTGTGGGCACACACATGCACGACCCCCCCACACTGCCCCCACTTTTGGCACGCAATGGCAAAAAGCTTAGCCATCACTGTGCTAGATGATTGTCTCTAAGGAGGCACTGCTAAAAAAGTAAGTCATTCTCTCTTGTAGCTAAGGGCAGCTGGTCCTACTTACTAACATTTTAATTGAACTACAAAGCAAATATGAAGTCAATGAAGTTATTTAGAATCAAGGGGATGATGAGCCTGGTTGCAATGTAAGTAAATCTGATCAGACAAGTCCAATTTCTAGCAGATTGCTGCATAGTAATAGCAGTAATAGCAGTTTTGAGGTTATATTTGTATCCGGTTCCATGTATAGTAAATTATAGCATATAAGGAATTGGAAAAGTATTTCAACCCATGGAAATAGTTTGGGGGAGGGGGTACACACCAAATGAGGTCAGAAGAGCTACCTACTGTGAGCAATTTTCCCTAGATACTACATTTATTGCCTTGATCTTTTGCTACTTCCTTTCATTGTTTTTTTTTCCAACCCTGCCTTATTGTGAGGTTTAAAAATGGCCTCTATCGAGATCTTAGAAGTTATTTTAAAGCCTTGCTGAAGTTTGCTGAAGTGACTTTTTTAACAAAAAATAGGAGTGACTTCATGAGAAGGGAGAGTACCCTGTTTTCCCCAAAATAAGACATCCCCCGATAATAAGCCCAATCGGGCTTTTGAGCGCATGGCAATAAGGCCAAGCGCTTATTTCAGGGTTCAAAAAAATATAAGACAGGGTCTTATTTTCGGGGAAACACGGTAGGCCTTTTTGTTGGTAGCATTTGAAAACAGTGCTACATGGCAATGAGATTTTAAAATAGTTTCCACTGATGTCAGTTGTTGCATAGCCTTGTTAAAAGTACATGGAGATGTTTTTTTAATTTATTTTTTTTTGAGGAGGAGGATTGACTAACTGAGGATGGCAGTCTTATTCCTTTCCAGAAATGGTCTTTCCTTGTTAAAAAATCTTCTCCCTGTCTGCTATGAGTACTTAAAACCACATACACTGACATAGATGGAAAGGCAGGAAAAACTCACATTCAAAAAGCTGCTGATCGGTAATAAGAACCTTTCTCTTTTCTAGACCTATAAATGAAATCAGGGTGGATCCAAGGACAAGGACAAAATCTGCACAAATTATACCAACTTAATATTTATATCCAATTATAGTTCCACAATTTAGAAGAGTCTTATTCTTTGGCTACTTTAAAACTCACCTCACAACCATCACAGAGATGAAGCTTAAGAAAATGTCATATGCCACTAAACTTTGCTCTTGTACTATTGTAGACCACAGTTCTTGTATATTGTTAGTTTTACAGGAATATCTCCTCTGGCCTCATAATCTTTAATAACAAAATTCTCAAAAGCCTCAGATTTTTTTATTATTTATTTTCCAACAGAAATCCATCCCTTTCCATAAATGTTACAAAGTTTTGTTTTATAGTCTGTAAAAGTTAGCAAAGGAAAATAAGCCAATGCCTAAGTAGGTGGTACCCTATTGCCTACCTAATTTACTTTGCAATGATCAATGACCATAATAAATAACATTTGTCTATCTAGCTATCTATATACTGCAGGAATCCCCAATCCCTGGCCTTTTTGCAACTGGGCTGTGTGAGCGGTGGGCAGCTGGACTTGTGCATGCAGTGGGCTGGAGCACACATGCATGTATGCACAACACCACTAGTTGAGCTGCGTGTGCATGCGCATGTGTGCTGGCCCACCACTTGCACAAGTTGAGCTGCATGCACACATGTGTGCCAGCCTACTACTCGTACAGCCCAGTTCCCCTCTCCCCCCACCAGCTGGGCCACCAAGCCGCGAATGTTGGAGACCGCTGATCTACTGCATGTTTATTAAATCTACAGCTGATTGGAATTAAGCTCTAAATTGAGGTTTACAAACCAAACATCACATTAGTCAAATCAAACAAAGCACAATGGGTGAATCAGCACTACAGAGAGGTTGTAGTTGAGAATTAGGAAAGACCAAGAAATCCAACTCTGTCCGGGGTAGATAAATAGCTTGTTGCTTTACCATTTTCTCTCTCTCTTAGATAACTTGCAGAAACATGTGAGGATTACTAATTCATTCCTATTCTGTGAAGTTACAAAAAAGTTCAATGGAGGGCATTGGTAGGACTTTCAATCTCTGTGCTACAACTAATATTTTAAGTTGCAAAATTGTAAAATTGGGCCTCACTCAGGAAGTCAGGGGATAGGTCATAGCTTCTGATACTATTTTTCCCCCCTGTAGTTTCACTATTGCAAAACTTGTTTGGCTGGGGGAATAGTAAAAATGTAAAGGTTTCCCTGTCCAGTCCTGCCCTATTCTAAGGTGCAGTGCTCATCTCCGTTTCTTAGCCAAGGGAGCCAGTGTTGTCTGAAGACATTTTCTGTAATCATGTGGCCGGCATGGTTATATGCCAAAAGCACATGGAACACTATTCCCTTCCCACTGAAGTGGTACCTAGTAATCTACTCACATTTGCATACTTCTGAACTGCTAGACTGACAGGGGCTGGGGCAGGAACGGGGATTCATCTCATTGTGGGGATTGTATTTTTTTTTTTAATTTGATTTATATGCCACCCTTCTCCGGAGACTCAGGGCGGCTTACAATGCGCTAAGCAATAGCCTTCATACTTTTGTATATTTATACAAAGTCAGCTTATTGCCCCCACAAACTGGGTTCTCAATTTACCTACCTTAGAAAGGATGGAAGGCTGAGTCAACCTTGAGCCTTGGTGAGATTCGAACCTGCAATAATTGCAGGCAGCTGATGTTAATAACAGGGCTTTAGACCACTGTACTATCCAAGGCTCTGGATCCAAGGTATTTAGAAGATTTTGACTTTGTATTTCCTTAGATATAAATTGGTAGGCTTCTCTCTGCCTGTAAAGAACAGAAAATAAAATCCTAGCAGTGACAAGCTCCATCATGAAGTGAGATGATCAAAAGTGCAAAGCAGTTGAATGGTTTACACAGCATTGATTGGAAGCTCTCAGGATGCTGTTGTTTTTGTCCTTGGAAACAAAACAGAAGGTGTACTGGGTCACAGACTTTGGCCCACCCCCTGCCATGTTTTCTGCCGTAACTGCGATATGCTCTGTTCTCAGAAGAGTAGAGCATTTTTTAAAAAAATTCATCTACACAATGGGAGATTATTGAAGTATGGAAACAGCTGCATCTTCATTGAAGCATGGCTTCTAGCCACAACTGGGGCTCTCTTACTCAGAAGTTCAGTGGGCAGGTGTGAGTAGGATTTGACCTTTGTCTTGGGAGCCCAAGAGATCCACCATTCCTTTTGTTACATTGAACTGGAGGATGGGAGCAGAAGCGAGGGAAGCTGGAAAAATTGAGGTGGTTGGCCACCGCCTCACATCCCTTTGGCAACTCAGCAGAGTTCAGGGCGTATTATTTTCCATTTAGATACAATCAGAACTGTATTATGTTATTATTTTCTTAACCTAGAAGTGCATGATTTTATCCAGCACGGACTACTCACTTAAGTTATATTCTGATTCACGACTCTGTAGCCAACTTTCGTGTTGTGTTTATACTATTGCTCAATATAGGAATAGACTGAATGCCAAACTTGAATTAGTGGATAACGTGCATGGGTTATTATCTTCATATGTTTTTATAATCTTAAAGTCTAGCCCAGAAGTAAATTGTATAGATGTTTACACGCTGTGACTCCCAGAATCCCTAGCCACTGTAGTGGTAAGGGATGCTGTAAATTGTTTTTGGGAGAGTCGTAGATTTTTTTCCATGCAAATTAGAATAGCTCATAACATGTCTTCTTCCCCAGTATTTATCACTACTATTCCTCCTTCCTTCCTTCCTTCCTTCCTTCCTTCCTTCCTTCCTTCCTTCCCCCCCCTCCCTCCCT
>WNWU01000040.1:7633518-7681640 GCA_012654045.1 Ptyas mucosa | reverse complement strand
ACACACACACACACACAGGATGTCTGTCTGTCTATCATTATCTATCTATCTATCTATCTATCTATCTATCTATCTATCTATCTACCTTCCATCCATCCATCCATCCATCCATCCTATCTCTCTCTCTCATCCATCCATCCTATCTCTCTCTCTATTTATCTACCTACCTACCTATCATCCATCCATCCATCCATCCATCCAATCTCTCTCTCATGCATCCATCCTAACACTCTCTTTCTATCTCTCTCTCTCTCTCTCTCTATCATCCACCCATCCTCTCTCTCTCTTTCTCTGTCTCTATCTCTCTCTCTCTCTATCTCTCTATCTATTGTAATACTTATCAAGGCTCATTGGGAGCATGCTATGAATTCAAAGATAATAACAGAGTTTTGGGGACTCAGAACCATTCCAAATATTTATCTAACTGATAAATAAATGATAGTGCAATTATGAGACAGAATGCCTGCAGCGGAATGGAGAGACAGACCCTGGGAAGGCTGTACTATTTTCTTTTTGTATTTCTTTTCCCTTTTCCTGCTTCACATCATGAAGGAACTGCCAGATGTTTCTTTGAGAGAATAAGAATAAGAATTATTCTTTTCAGAGGTTCATTTAGGAATGCTGATAACTACGGGAACGTGTAGGACTTTCCCTGGGTGCTGTTTCTGTCCCAATCATACTGCTACATTAGAGGAGAGGAGATTTCGCCTGGGTGGCTTGGCCTCCATGTCTTTGTAATTCTTTCCCATATTCATTGATGAACAGCCAGAAGGGCTAATACTCTTCTTGAACGTGTGGTTCAGTGGTGAAATCCAAATTTTTTTACTACCAGTCTGTGGATGTGGCTTGGTGGGCATGGTATAGCTTGGTGGGCATTGCATTGTGGGTGTGGCAGGGGAAGGATACTGCAAAATCTCCATTTCCACCCCGCTCCTGGGGGAAGGATACTGCAAAATCTCCATTTCCACCCCGCTCCTGGGGGAAGGATATTGCAAAATCCTTCAATATGATGGCGCAGCAGACTAAAGCAGTTATTAACATTCATTAACATTCAGCTGCCTGCAATTACTGCAAGTTCAAACCTCACCAGGCTCGAGGTTGACTCAGCCTTCCATCCTTTCTAAGGTAGGTAAAATGAGGACCCAGATTGTGGGGGCAATAAGCTGACTTTGTATAAATATACAAAAGTATGAAGGCTATTGCTTAACGCACTGTAAGCTGCCCTGAGTCTCCAGAGAAGGGCGGCATATAAATCAATTTTTTTAAAAAAATCTCCATTTCCATCCCACTCTGGGGCCAGCCAGAAGTGGTATTTGCCAGTTCTCTGAACTACTCAAAATTTCCACTACTGGTTCTCCAGAACCTGTCAGAACCTGCTGGATTTCACCCCTGGTCTGGTTAGATGATTGAAGGCATGATATGACTCTCAGCTTTCCTGATTAGAAGACTAGTAAAGGAATTGGGGAATTGCTGTATAGTACTTATTGGGGGGGGGGGTAGCCTTGCCTTGTTGGGGAACATTGCCCAAGGCTTGTAAGACCTCATGAAGTGAATCAGGAGCCCTTCTATCAGTCCTATATGGAGATGAAGTGAGTTTTCATTGTTCTGAAAAATGTTTGTGCCCACCTATAGGAGGTACATTTCACTTTCATGCTTCTCTTTTGAACTTGAGGCCATTTATAGCAATATTTAATATTTCAATTTTGCAATTGCAATAGCTACTTCTGGCCCTACACTGTTTGATGAAATGAGAGTTCTGTGTGTCTTCATTACACATTTAAAAAAAAATAAAAAAAATCCAGCACCACTCTTGCTCTCAGTTCGAAGCATGCAAACTACAGCTTGGATCAAAATGGAAACTTCTGAACACTTAGCTTCTCTCATAATTCTAAAGTATTGTAAAGTAGGGGATGGAATCCTTTCTGCCACAGTTGGAAAGGGACTGGTGTGTTATAATGCAATAACCATAACAGTAACATAACTAGCACTCTCAAAGGAACATTTTGTTTATCGCAAGAGAATTAAAACTGGACTGAGCTGCACGTGCCAAGGAACAGAACGCGTGCTGCAAAATATGCCAAAATTTGCTTTGTTATGTCTGTTTGCTTGAGTCAGTATTTGAAGGAATCTCCCAGTCTCTGACTTTACCTAATAGGAACTTACATAGTTTCTAAAGGGACAGATACGTTACTCTATGGCAGCAGAAATGATGGTGAAATTGGAAAGCGTACAATCAGTGGTGGGATTCGCACCACTTCGAGAGAACCGGTTGTTAACTTTCTGAGCTGTTTGGTGAACTGGTTGTTGGAAGAAATCATTAGTGCAGAGAACTGGTTGTTAAATTACTTGAATCCCACCACTGTGTACAATGTTGATTACAAAGTTTCTATAGCGGTTAGAAGCTTTAATTCATTTTTACTGTTCAGCTCTCTTATACTATTAAAATTTTGACTACTTAATTAATGATAGTTTTGCCTGTCATTGTCTTCAGTTAGTAAGTTAAAAGAGGATTCCAATCTGGTCTGAGTTGAACTTCACAACTAGTGTCCATCAAAAAAGCAACTTTCTGGATCGGGACTCCTTACGCACGGTCACTCAGGCACTCGTCACCTCCCACCTGGACTACTGTAATGCTCTCTACATGGGGCTCCCCTTGAGGTGCACCTGGAGGCTTCAACTGGTGAAGAATGCGGCTGCGCGGGGGATTATGGGAGCGACGGGCGCTCCCATGTGACACCTCTCTTGCGTGAGCTGCATTGGCTCCTAGTGGACTTCCGGGTGCGCTTCAAGGTGTTGGTCACCACCTTTAAAGTGCTCCATGGCATCGGACCTGGGTATTTGCGGGACCGCCTTCTGCCACCAATAGCCTCCCACCGGCCAGTACGCTCCCACAGAGAGGGACTCCTCAGGGTGCCATCAGCCAGGCAGTGTTGGCTGGTGACCCCCAGGGGGAGGGCCTTCTCTGTGGCAGCACCTGCCCTCTGGAATGACTTGCCCCCGGAGATTCGAAGGATATCAGATCTCCGGGTTTTTCGCTGTGCCCTAAAAACTTTTCTTTTCCAACACACAGGGCTGGAGTAACCCCCCCCTTTTTTTTGAGATATTAGTCTTTTAACTGTATAATGGGTTTTAATTAGAAGATCTTAAACATTTTCGGCCAAAGTGTATAATTCTTTTAAATTTCTTTCAAATTTTGTATTGGTATGTTTTTTACTTGGCTGTGCACCGCCCTGAGTCCAGTAGGAGAAGGGCGGTATATAAATTTAATAAATAATAATAAATAATAATAACTTTGGGGTTGGGAGAGAGGAAGAGAAAGAAATAGGATTGATGATAGGATTAATCGGGGTGGTATTCACTTACCTTTGCTACTGGTTCACAAATGTGAGCGTGTGTGTGCACAGAGCGTCAGAAACGGGACGTGATGATGTATGGGCGGGTAGACAGAGCTTCCCGCCGCTGCCACTACCAGTTCACCGGAACCAGATAGAACCGGCTGAATATCACACTGGGACTAATAGAAGGACTCAGTGGGAGAGAAACAAAGTGGCATTGGGAGTATTTGCCGTTTGATATAGATGTATAACATTATCATGCTATGTCCATTTGCTTTCAGGATTCATTTTGGAAGTTTGGCTTGGGTTAGATTGCTAAGAATTCCTTCTGCCCCCTTTCAAACATATAGTTCCAACTAAAAGGAATGATTCCTAAAATGTATTTTTCATAGAGTTGTATTTTGAGGAAAACAGAGTCAACTCGTACTATAGTTTAAAACATTTAAACTGCTTCCTGTTAGATCAGAGATGGGTGACAGATCTAAACAAAAAACAAAAAAACTTTTCTAAACATTTAACTCCCACTAAATTTTACTTTCTGGTAGCCAAGAGGTATTTCACACATTATTTTTTCCAGCATGGAATGTGTATGATAACATGATAATGTAAAAGAAACTGCAGTGGGCTGACGTTTTTTTGGCTCTGCACATGAGAGGAGGAAAAACAGATGTATTGTGTATATGTGATTGTGAGTGTGTTAAAAAACACAAAAAGGATAGGGACTACAAGACAAATATATTGGAATAGACAATAGTGCAGATTAGTCCAGCAGAATCTTCACATATTTTTCCCTACGTGTTTTCCATCCTGTCAGCCTCCAATGTGTTCCACTATAGCCCCAATAATCCCCAGATGTGTTGTGATATTCTGATAGGAACTATGAGGGTTATAATGCAGCACAAATGTGTGTATTGAGAAAGACTGTCCTGCCCAATGTCCTTTTCGTGAAATATAAGTTATCTCTAAAACTGTCCTGAAGTGGTGCTCTTCCAAATTGGGGGGGGGAGGGGGAGAGGGAAGATATTTATTTCAGTGGATAAATGCTGCAAAATTTGTGTGCTCAGTTGTAACTAATCTAATCATCATTCCCATAGAAGTGCCAACCGCCCAATTTAGTAGTTATTCTCTGAAATTCGAATGTAGTGGATCACACTTTTTGTTGTTCAAAAAAAACCAAGAAGCATGAAGGGGCGAAAAAAGGATAAAGAGTAGAGCCACTTACTTTGATTTGATCTCAAAAGTCCTTACATGGAATCGTGAGCTTTTGTTTTGCTGAATTGTTATGACTCAGTTTTCTGCAGTAATTATATTTTCACTGTCAGAGATCAGTGCTTGGCTCTTAGAATAGATTATGTGAGGGTCTGGGGATCTGATTAAAAGGCTGCTGCCAATATACAGATGGCGTCAACCACTATCACTGAAAACTCTGGAAGCTAATCTATCTTTTTTTTAAATTACTTTTTTTTTTGGTCCCTGGAATTAAAAAGAAAGAAGAATCAGTCAGAAAATATGGAAGTATGACAGTGGCATCTGACAGCACTATAAAAATCTTTAAATGGGACAGGATAAATTTCACAATATAAGCTTCTTTTGGAAGCATGCGAAATATTTTAAGGTCTTACTTTCTTTGCTCTTTTGATTCCTTTGCGGTTCATGAAAGGGGTGGTGGTGCTTGCCTCTTTAGTCACATATTCCATTGTAACTGAATTTATTTTGTAGTTCTAAAAGTCCGTTGTATGTCTGGCAGAGAACTGCCTGACAAGCTGGTGAGAGAGATTTCAGAAGAGTTATAGTAGTTTAGGATCAAATGGTATCTTGGGGGATTTCTGCTTTAGCTCATTGCCTAAAAATATTGAAGGTCTAGGCCTGGGTCTTCCCTAGCCTGGAGTCTTCAAAATACATGATGACACTCCACTTCAGAGGTGGGTTTCAGCAGGTTCTGACCAGTTCTGGAGGACCAGTAGCAGAAAATTTAATTTTTACTGGAGAACCAGTAAATACCACCTCTGACTGGCCCCGCCCCCATCTATTCTCTGCCTCCCGAGACCCAGCTGATCAGGAGGAAATGGGAATTTTTTTTTTTATTTGATTTATATGCCGCCCTTCTCCGGAGACTCAGGGCGGCTTACAATGTGCTAAGCAATAGCCTTCATACTTTTATATATATTTATACAAAGTCAGCTTATTGCCCCCACAATCTGGGTCCTCATTTTACCTACCTTAGAAAGGATGGAAGGCTGAGTCAACCTTGAGCCTGGTGAGATTTGAACTGGCAGTAATTGCAGGCAGCTGATATTAATAACAGTGCTTTAGTCTGCTGCGCCACCAGGGCTCCTAGTTTTGCACTAACCTTCCCCTGCCATGCCCACCAAGCCATGGCCAGTAGTAAAAAAATTTGAATCCCACCACTGCTCCACTTCCAGAATTCACTGTGGCTGAGAAACTCTGAAAACAAATAATACTTTAGGGGTTAGTTCAGGGGTGTAAAACTTGCAGCTCGCAGGCTGGATGTGTCACACGCTGGCTACGCCCATTGGTTTAGCAAAAGGGAAACAGTTGCAAAAAATCATGTGACGACAACGTATCATCACAAGTTTGACACCCCTGGGTTAGTTGCTTGTCTTTTGCTTGATTTGCTTGTGTTCCTCCTCCTCATAGTGCATCTCCCCAGGTACTTGCAAACCTTGCACGCTCAGCTGGCCCGTGTTCTTAGGTTCCATTCCCGGTTTTAGTCAGCTGAAAAGGGGCTCTATCGGGGTCAGCCACCTTTATAGAAAAATTATTACTTGGAAAATTACCCAGGAAAATTAATACTTGGACAAACATGAGATAACAAAAGACATGTCTGCCTGACATTACATATGCCTTTCCTGCTAAGCTTGCAAGTTTCCCAGATGTTGCAATCAACATTAAGAGTAGTAAGTCAAGGTACTTCTTTTATCTCATTGCAAGGTCAAGATTCATGAAGTGGGTGCCTTCCGAGTGCTTTCCCTGCCTGCCCAGTCTTGTTTTTATAATATTCCGTCTTTCTAACATCCCCGTAGTTTTAAGGTATGAGAAGAAATGCAGAAAGAATCCTATGCAAATAGGTTATTTTCTTTAAAAAAATAATGGCTCTGACTTTCCTTGTAATCTCTTGAGTTCACTATGTGAAAATTGAGAGCAGGGGGAGTGAACGGGCAGCAGGAGGAATGACTCTTTTTCCCATCACTGCTCCTGTTAGAGCTCTCTGCCCCTCACACTGCTCGTATTTATTGAACTTTGCTTGCTTGCAGTGGGTCCCCCTTGTCCTACTGACCTTTCCTTTCCCTTGCAGCTGGGGGAATGGCACTAGTGATTGGTCAGCCATTTGCTGTCACTTTCCTCCTCCCCATCCTTTCTGGAGCAAAGAGAACTGTGGTTGGTTTCCTATCAAGTTGCTGCTGTTACCGAGAATGATCTAAAAGTGTGTTTATCAAGCTGTCAAACTTTGTGGGGGAAATGTTTATATTTGAATGCTGCTATGATCAAGCTGTCTTGGGAATGCATAACTTCATCAGGATTTCCCCTGGAGAAGCAGGAACCAGAAGAGTTCTGTGTAAATCTAGGGATTTGAGGAACTGCAGTTCATATCCCTTTACTGTATATCTGTTGCAAAAGACTTTCCAATCTGGGTTCCTCTAAATGAATTGAAATTCTATTGAAGTGCAAGTATCTGTGGCCAGTATAGCCTGTAGTATACACTATAGTAACTGATGAGTGGAATAAGTTCCTTTTTCTTTTTCCAGATTGTGATAAAAATTGTCATTCTTCTTGTATTAGTTTTCCTTTGGATATGTATCCCTAAGGCAAGGGTGTCAAACTTGCAGACCATGGGCCGAATGCATCATGTGCTGGCCCCACCCCTCCTGGTTTAGCGAAGGGGAAAAAAGTCCTTATATGTCACGTGACACCACCGAGATGACGCAAGTTTGACACCCGTGCCCTAAGGCAATGCACAGGTATAGTATAGGTCCGTGATGGCGAACCTATGGCATGTGTGCCACAGGTGGCACGCTGAGCAATGTCGCCTGGCATGTCAGCTCAGCTCCGGCGTGCATGTGCATGCTGGCCAGCTGATTTTTGGGCCTTCTGGGCCCACCAGAAGTAGGGAAACAGGCGGTTTCCTGCCTCCAGAGGGCCTGGGGGCCCGTTTTTCTTTCTCACCTGGCTCCAGATCCTCTCTATGCATCTAGGAAGGGTGAAAACAGCTTTCCCCACCCTCTCGGAGGCCCTCCAGAGGCCTGAAACTGCCTGTTTTCCAACTTTCGGTTGGACAGGAAGTAACCTTTTTGCTGTCCCCAGCCTCCAGAGCCTCTCTAGGAGCCTCTGTTGAGACTCTAGAAAGAGTTAAGAGAAGAGCAACAAAAATGATTAGGGGACTGGAGGCTAAAACATATAAAGAACGGTTGCTGGAACTGGGTATGTCTAGTCTTATGAAAAGAAGGACTAGGGATGCAATGATAGCAGTGTTCCGATATCAAGGGTTGCCACAAAGAAAAGGGAGTCAACCTATTCTCCAAAGCACCTGAAGGCAGGACAAAAAGCAATGGATGGAAACTAAGGAGAGAAGCAACAGAGAACTAAGGAGAAATTTCCTAACAGAACAATTAACCAGTGAAACAACTTGCCTTCAGAAGTTGTGAATGCTTTTAAGAATGTGAATGTTTTTAAGAAGAGATTGGACAACTATTTGTCTGAAGTGGTGTAGGATTTCCTGCCTAAGCAGAGGGTTGGACTAGAACATCTCCAAGGTCCCTTCCAACTTTGTTATTCTGATATTCTGTTAATATTCTAAAGGTTATAAAATGATAGGGTTTACTTAATGAGTTTAATAGTTGAACAAAAATTCTTAGGTCTAACTGATAGGAGTAACTAGGACTCAAATAGGAACTTTCTTATCTTCTGTGTAGCTGATCCTTGTAATAAGTAATAGAATTGCTGACTGGAGCATATATTTGTGGAAGTAGGTACCATCACATCCTTGAATTAGCTCTCTCCACTGAAGCTGACAATTGCATGGAAAAGTTTCTTCTTTGACTCAGACTTTGTCTGATCAACAAGATCCTACAAGCTGTCGTGCATCTCTGTGTATTTTGGTGGTCCATTAGTTTAAACTATTATTCCACATTTCTGGACTGCTCCTCAGTTTCTCTTCCTCCCTGTTCCCATGGCTCCCCCTCCCTGGCTTAAATTTTGGCCCATGATGCATCTCAGGCAGCTGCCTATAGTCCTGCCCTTGACTTACTGTACAAAATCCTTGGGAATCATTCTCAATGTTATCTCATGAATGTAAAACAATCCAAAATGTAAAAAAAAAATTATTGCAGATGAAGGAGGGGATGTTCACTTATTCAGATTATGCATATTTTACATTTTGTAGGAAGTAAACCCCCCTTCCTCCATTTTTATCACTGATTTCCTGTAGGAACTTCCTTGCATATGGTTTCTGTATCATTTGAGTGGGCTCTTTACAAACTTAACTTCTTTTGTTCTCTGTGGATTTTAGCCAGAGCTGTTCTTGCAATGAAGTTAATAAAGAGACTGATATTAAGTTTTATTTGATCCAGCTTGAACAGATGGAAGGACTCTCTTGGGAAGCCTTACAGAAAAGTGTTGTAACACAGACAGGAAATATTTGAAACTAATTTAAATGTGAAGGTGGGTTTATCTTTGGTCATGATTACCTTGAGTATCAAATACTTCAACTGCAAGCTAGAAGAGAAAGAAACTTACCTCAAAGATTATGCATCCTGTGAAAAAAGGGAAGGCTTTGTCTGGAGTTCAGTCGATATTTGAATCAAAGTTTCATTTGCCCATATCTCTTTTATATGGATATGAGATCTTTGTTTTGGTGTACGTGTCTTCTCCTAGTCAAATACATCGCCATTTAGGCATCATTGAAATGTGTGTGTGTGTTGGAGGAGAAAGCGATCTATATAGTATGATCAAATGCAACTTTCCCCCACCCACATGATTTGGGGATTTAGAGAACTGGAATTGGAAAGCACTAGGTTGAAGAAAACTGATCTAATGTGTATCAAAGGTGCTTTTATAAAAGGCAACTGGACTGTTTTTCCCTTGAGGAAAAAAAAGAAAACGTTTTGCTTCTCATTCAAAAAGCTTCATCAGTTGGGATGGTGGGGGGATGGAAGGATAGGTACTGACAGTGTCTATGGAGATTCTCAGTCATCCAGGTCATGGTTGTCCCAAAGGTGCTTTTTTTCCCCCCAAAAGGCAACAGGACTTTGTTTTTTGACTTGAAGACATTTTGCTTCCCATCCAAGAAAAGCTTCTTCAGAACTGAAGAAGGTTCTTGAATAAGAAGCTAAACGTCTTAAGCCAAAAAGCAAAGTCCAGTTGCCTTTTGAAAAAAAGCACCTTTGGGACAATAGGTACTGACAGTTGAGATTGGATGGTGGGGGGATGGAAGGATAAGTTCTGACAGAATGTTGATGTAATGTGTACTTACAGTACAGTACAGTACAGTATAGTACAGTATTTAACTCTGCTTGAAAGAAGGCAAGGTGTTTGATAAAAAGTTCTGGATATTGACCTAGGAAATACTTTTTACTTCCACATGTCTATATTAAAATATATCATGAAAAAGTTATGCTGTCCCAATATAAGATTAAACTAAAATAATTCAGTGTGTACTTTTAAAAAAAATACATTTTTTAAAAAGAAAAGATGAAATTAAAATATCCCATTGGGTATTTTTTAAAATAAACATAACTTCATTTAAACTTTCCCTAAGGTCATGTCTTGTTTTCCTAATTAGAATCCCCTTTTTTCAAGATAGCGTCCAATAAACTTTGACACTGGTTTGGTATTTACTGGTGGAAAATATAACTTTATGGTTGGAAATGCATAGAAGCTTGTTTGTTACTATGCATGACTAAATAAAAGCCATAACTTTGAAGCAGCAGCTTTTTGTTTTGTTTGTGTTGTAAATGGACAAAGCTTGGGAGAAAGAAGACAAGCTTGTGGTGTAAGATGTTAAATAATTTTCTTTTAAGCTTTCAGGAATGAATTTTTCATATACAGGCACATTTTGAGATGCCTTCCTTCAAGGGAGGCAAAGCTAATAATTAAGTCAAGATTGCTCTGTTTGCTAATCAGCAGTAGACATTTAATAATTATAAAATATTTTAAGATTGAAGCAGTTAGAAAGCTTGCTTTTGTATTTGTGGTTGAATCATGTTGTATTCTTATACATAATTATATGGGAGTAAAGTCAATTGAACTCAGTTGGGTCTATTTATGACTGGATATTTATAGGATTGTACTGCAAAAGAGGCTAGTTCATTCATCAACTTGAAATAGTTTGCAAAGATTCTGTGTTGATTTATTCATTCCACATATTATTGTTGAAGTGGCTTTTGCAGACAAGCAAACGTGAGGTATATTGGCTTATTTGTAGTTTTAAATCTCTTGAAAGGCAATACAGCAGGCTGTCTCTGACCACATGTTTGTTTTTTGTCCTTTGACAATGTTTATAGGACTTTCTTTTTGCCTTGGTTTAGAGATAGTTGTTCAAATTGTTCCTGCTTCACACCAGAGTGGTTATGCAGATGTTATTGAACTTCAGCTTTAAACCACCATGGTCTAAAGTGAGGGATGATGGGAATCAAACCACATCTGAAGAGCCATATATTGCCAACACTTAATCTATAGCAACCAGCAAATTCTATCTTTAGCCATGCTAAGAAAGAAAAAGAAAACCTGGGAGGATTTTCATTAGTCTCTTTTCAAACACAAAATGTAACTCTTTTAAGATACATTGTGCTCTTTAAGGCAAATGGTTGTGGGAGGTAGGGAATAGGCTTAAAATGGCATAATATACTTTTTTTAAAAATCACATCATCATAGTTCTGAGTGTATTTATATCCATCCCCCTTCTTTTTTGTTCCATTCAATCATGTCCCTGACATTTTCTAGGCAATGTTTTCAAATGTAATTTGCCATTGCCTTCTTTCTAGGGCTGAGGGAAAGGTGACAGACATATCTAACACACCTTACTCCTACTATTTTCCATACAACAACAACCCTATGAAGTGCTTTGGGCTGAGAGAAAATGACTGGCCCAAGGTCATCTAGTTGGCTTTGTGCCTAAGGTAGGATTAGAACTTGCAGTCACCCAATTTGTGGATTGATGCCTTAACCACAACACCAAACTGATTCTCATTTACCCCTATTAATATAATATAACTGCTTTAAAGTTAAAAATAGTGGAAGTCCTTTTCACCTATCACCTCTTATTATTGGGCCTTTTTCAGGTTCTGGGTGGCCTACAGGTTAAATATATTGCCCACGTGTGGAGACTAGATCAGTCCTCCCCACCAGTGGTGGGTTTCAAAATTTTTTACTACCGGTTCTGTGGATGTAGCTTGGTGGGCATGGCATGGCATGGCTTGGTAGGCATGGCAGGGGAAGGATACTGTAAAATCTCCATTCCCACCCCACTCCAAGGGAAGGATACTGTAAAATCTCCATTCCCTCCCCAATCCAGGGGAGGGTTACTGCAAAATCCCCATTTCCTGCCGATCAGCTGGGACTCGGGAGGCAGATAATAGATGCAGATGGGGCCAGTCAGAGGTGGTATTTACCGGTTCTCTGAACTACTCAAAATTTCTGGTTCCTGTTCTCCAGAACTGGTCAGAACCTGCTGAATACCACCTCTGCTCCCTACCATCCCTTTTAAAGTGGCTCTGTTGTCCTTGATTTGAAAAATCAAGAACAAAATTTCTATCATGGCAGCCTCAGGCTCAAATGGAATAGAAGACTATCTTGTTCTGCAGAGTGGACACCTCCTATCTCAAGGTCAACACAGATACAGTGTGTTGGGTCACACAATATTTACCTTTCTTTGACTCAGGACATATTAGGTAATTTCTAATGCCTTATTCTCAGTTTAGATTACTAAATTCTCAATTTAGATTACTAGTTCTTGTAATATATATTCTTCATTCAGTCATCTTTACTGAACTTATCGTAAATGAAAATAAGATAACAGCAGGTGAAAATAAGATCAGGGCAAAAGAAGCCTACATTTAGCAGAGTTACAGAAAATTGGGGCGGAAAGGAAAAACTTGCTCAAGTGGCTAAGGTATCCCTAAGCTAAACTTGATTTTTTTCCCTGAGGTTTTAGTTGGGATTTGTCTTTTCACACTGCTGTCAGAAAAATATTTATCAGCATTCTATCTCCCCAAACAGAAGAAAACAGTACAATGAACAGAGATTAAAAAGTCTTTACAAAACATTTTTTTTAGCTGGGGAGTCTTTCCTCTTCCTGTCCTCTCTCAAACCAAAGTTTTATTATGTGTTCTCTAATCTCCTTTGTGGTCTGCCTGAACCTAGAAGTGGAGCATGCACCATAAAAGTATATGTCTGCTGTTTATGCTTGCTAAGATGCAGATGTTATCTGGACACTAATGAAGGCGTTATGCATGGTGAAATCAATTCTCTGGGAGCGAGACAAAGATCACAATCACTATGGACTGGTAGACGGTGTTGCATCTGCATTGCAGGATTTAATTTAAAGAACTGTAGAACTCAAGGAAATGTGTTCAAGCAGAACTTTTTTTGTGATGACTGAGGCATGTTCTGGGTTGAAAAGTCAAGGTCTTTGTGATCTTCTGAAATTGTACATTCTGCACTAGGCCTTACATCGTCTGCAGCTTGTTTCACACATTTTTTTCTCCTTCTCCTGTTCAGCCTCTCATTTACTCAGACCATTGGCCCTCTCTCATCATTTTCCCCATCTTCTGTTTCCATTTGGAAGAACATTTCTAGGGGTCTCTAGATTCTGCAGCTGTCTTTCCAAGTCTGGCATCTTCCAGGTGTCTTCCCAGCCCGCCCGATAATTTGGGGAATCTGCTGACAAAGCTATTCTTTCTTGAGACTCCACCCACAACCACAAACCACACTTGTATGTTGTTCTTCCCCTCCTGAAATCTATGTTCAGATTACATTTCGAAATTAACTGGAAGAACTTGTATTGATTTGGAAAGCTAGGTTAGTTAACCCTTACTCTGTAAGAGTACGCAATGCCATTTTGTTTCATTACCTTGCTTGTCCTTGGAGTTCTTTTGAGTTTATTGCTCAGTGCTTTTGAAATTTTTGTTACTCATGGTTCTGTTGTCTTCATTTGATAGCAACAAAGATCTGATGTTTTCTGAGTGCTAGTTTTAACAGAGCAGACATTTAACCTCTTTCAAAAGATAATGTATCTCATTACCTAACAAATGCACTACAGCATGTAAACAGCTATTTATCTTAATTGGCGGTAATGTAGAAAGCAGGAAGGTTAAGTATAATGTTGCAAGCACACTGTGATGTTTGCAGGCTGCAATGATTGTGCTGCTGGTGCCAGCAACACGCCACTGAAATTTTAGAATAACAGTCTTGCTGTCAGTATACCAGATGTGGTCTTGCATGCTAAGCATTTCAGCCTTCCTGAACCAATCTTCAGACTTCAAGTGCTGTGAAATGGTATAAAATTGATTGTAATAGCAAGGTAATTCATAATTAAACAGAACACATTAAAATAATTAGAGCAGCAATGTGTTGCCTGCATCCAGTTTTCCCCCCCTACCCTATACACATACCAATATTAAAAGGGTATTGTGGTAGATGCATGATCACACTGGGATGTACTTGCTTCTCTGTACACTGTCAACATATATTTGGCCCCACAGATGTTGCTTAAATATAACTTCCAGTAGTCTCAGCCAACATAACAATGCTCTTGAGGTGATCCAGTTATATATCTAACATATTTTTCAGTGTATAAGATGTACTTCGCCCCCCGCCCTCTCCAAATGTGGGTGGAAATGTCTGTGCATCTTATAGAGCAAATGTTGCCGAATCAAGGAATTCCCGCTTCCTGGAACAGCCAAAAATGGGGCACATGGAGGCTGAAAATGGGGTGTGCAGAGGCGGCGATAGGCGGCAGCAGCAATGGGCGGCAATGGGCAGTGGAATTCCCGCCGTCTATCCCTGCCACCTGGAACAGGCCAAAAATGAGGTGCATGGAGGCCGAAAATGGAGTGCACGGAGGCCAAAAATGGGATATGTGGAGGCCAAAAACGGGGTGCACAGAGATGGTGATAGGTGGCAGCAGTGATGGGCAGTGATGGAGGCGATGGTGATCCCTGCAGCCTGGAACAGCTGCTAGGCAATATTCCGGGAGGCAGATCCAACCACCAATCAGCTGCTTTCCCCATTCACTAGATCAGATAGTTTCAGTTTATTCAGGCTGCAAAACCTTAAAGAATGGGATTTTTTGTCCCAGAAGAGACAAAACTCGAATGACAGAAAACTAGCAAAAAGATGAAATGCATGATTATTGTAATTTATGGAAATGTATATATGAACATTGTTTGTATTTTACAAAAAAGATGCCTCACTTACTGTCCCAGAAGGTTCGCAATTTATGACAAATATTAAAAAGTACAGTTTTTATTATAAATACAAAAGGTTTCCAATGTTCATAAATTAAAAGATGCCTTTCACAATTACCTGGGAGTTTAATGTTTTAATCAAAGTAATCATTCTCAAATGACTAGGAAGTAATTTTGACCTTTTCCTTAGGGGAAAAAAATCTATATATGCTCCTGACTATGAATTTTGAGCAAACTCTTTTGTTGCCCATGGTCTGTCATGGTCTGTCATGTTTTGAGAATTTGAGAATCCCTGTTTTAGCTGTAGATATGATTACTTGTATGGATTTTATTGTCTATTCCCAAGTAATGTCTTGCAACATGGGCACTGACCAATAGGTCATCTTGTACTGTGTCTTTGGTGTTTCATAAAGTTTAGAATGAGGATTTTGTAAATGATTAATTTTCTATGTGGTAGAAACCACACTCCAAGCCATACCAAAATGTTTTCATAGTTTGAGCACTACTGAAATTTGTGTTGTGTGGAAAGCTCAACTGACCTAATAAATAAATGCTTCCCTTTGCTGTTTTTGTAATAAAACCTAAAAGGGCTAAGTACAAGCAAGAGGCTGACAGTGCAGTTTTTGAAACATGCCAAGTAGTCAATGAATCTAAGCCATGTGTCTGGCCGACTCACTCTTGGGAGTTGGACAAATTGATGTGTCAGACTTGTGCCTGATGCTGTCTACGTTTTATAGATGTTGATCTTGAGCTATTTTTCTAGTCAGTGCCCTACAATTATTTTCATCCTTTGACTGGAAAACTTTGAGGCTTCTGTTGTTTTGGAAGGCATCCGATATTTTGGTGGGACTATATTTATTTATTTATTTTAATAATGTAATATGGCCACCCATCTCACAATGGTGACTGTGGGTTGTGTGCAAGGATTAAAACAACAGCTTTGAGCAATGACCCATGACACCCAAGATATACATACATCCCAAGTATAAAACCACATCAGCAGCAGAGCTTGCCTAACATCCTGGCCCAAATGCCTAGCGAAACATCAAGTATTCAGAACTTGAAAGGTTAACAGGGTCAGGGCAGGATCATCTGGCTTTCTGATAGGATGCTATTCCATAGGACAGGTGCTGCCATAATGAAGGCACAACTCCGGGGTCCAACAAGGTGATGGTATTTGATAAAAGAGGACTGGAGCCTATTAGATCTGGTGGGGCAAGTAGAAATAATGGGAGAAAGGCAGTCACCCAGATAGTCTCGCCATATGCCATGTAAAGCTTTATAGGTGACAAGGCAATAAGTAGCACCAAGAATTGTATTTGGAAGCCTACTGGAGCAGCTTGTGGAGCAGTGTGTTATATGAGTATGTGAAACTCCCAAAACTCCCTGTGCTGTTTTATTTTGGAACAGCTTCAGCTTCCAAATGTTCTTCAATAGAAGTCCCATATTCAGTGCATTACCGGAATCCTAATGGGAGATGATTAAGATGTGAGTTGTCATATGCAAAGCCAAAGCCAGGGGAGGGGTACAGGACTTACAACTACAGCCACTTAATCTTAGTAGGGTTGAACCAGAATCCTCCTCTATCCAGACCCTCATAGCCTCCAGGCATCAGGAAAGAACTTCAGTGGCATCACTCGGTGAGCCTAGTCTAGAGAAGCACAATTGGTTTATCATCAGCACAATAGTGACAATGCATCCCATCCTCGCAGATGACCTTACTGAGCAGTTTCATATAGATATTATATAGGTGTAGTGAGAAATTAGAAGCTGGAGTTTCTCCACAAAGCATGAGTCTCAGGTTCAAGTCCCCCCCCCCCCAAACACACACTAACTCCAATTTGAAATAGCCATGAATAAAAGAAGAGAACCATAGCAATTCAGTAGCCCCAATTCCCACTTTCCTTGGCTGGGCCAGAAGAATACCATGAACAATGATATTGACCATCACCAAGACATCAAGGAGGATGCAGTCAGTTCCTGACCCTGAGCCCACCAGAGATCCTCAATAAGTACAGTCAATGATTTCAGAGTACTATTGCAGGCCTGAATCCTAACTGGAAAGGCTCCAGATAATCTGTTTCTTCCAAGGCCAAGCTGGAGGCTGGATGAAAATTGTCCAGATTCCTTGGTCCACCAACAATCTCTTAAGAAGAGGGCAGACAACGGTCTCCCACAGTGCAGCATTTGTCACTGTCTGGACCCAACCATTTGTCACCTCCCAGGAAACCTTAGTCAGCCAGGAGGAGAGGAATTAAAATACAGGTGGATGAACTCACAGCACCGGGAACACTGCTCATTTTATCAGAGCAAATACCTTCAATCTCTTCCCGGATAACTGTCTCAGACAATTCCAAAAGATCTGTTCATCCAGATTCCAACTCCAAACAAAACTGAGTGACTTTATCCACTAGATGCCTTGATGAGTCTTTCTGTGGCCCTTCTTATCCACTTTGTAGATATAATAAGGATTGAGAAATAAGAAATCTCACTTATTGCCACAAGACAATCTTTAAGAAAGGCTATTACCTATGTTTGGCGAGTTTCACTTGGTGTTTACCTCCAGAGGCATTCTAGGTGTCCTTTATGCCATGATATAAATGTAATGAATTGGGAGCAAAGCATATTGCAAGAAGAAATCCCAAAGTAAATGTAACTAAGATTTTCAAAAAGATGAAGGGACTTTACAGTATGTAGTATACATTTTTATATATAATCTAGAAATCTTGTGAGACTCCATGGCCTCTTTCAGAGTGCCAAGAAGAGTAAGGTATTCCTTATTTTTTCAACTACATTTGGGAATGCTTGAAAATCAGATTAAGTTTCCCAACACTTCAGCACTATTTCCCTAAAGATCCAAAGACTCAGCAAGTCACCCCCCCTTTCTTAAGTATTTGAATTAACAAAAGGGATATCACCCAATATGAGGGATATCATCCAATGAAGGGCAATGTTGATATATAATTTGCAACTTGAGGACAACAGCTATGTAATTCTGATAGTGGTGTTTAAATTCCATTTTTATATCTTTCAGCTTTGAAGAGATCCTTTGAAGTTGAAGAAGTAGATCAGCCTTCAAATTCTTCTACTCCACAAAGGCGGGCACCCAATCCTCTTGCAAGGTCCACAGTGTCCAGTTCCACACAGAAATTCCAAGATCTTGGGGCCAGGAATTCAGAGACTCCTTCCAGACATGGGGAGTCTCCCAAGTCCTCTTTAAGGAGAGTTGATATTTCTGGGCCAAAACATCCTGAACCAGTGTCCCGAAGAACAGAAATCTCCATTGACATATCATCAAAGCAAGTGGAAAATTCCACCTCAGGAGCATCAAGATTTGGCCTCAAGAGAACAGATGTGTTGGGACACAAGCCTCTTGAGACTCCTCCCAGAAGGACTGAGATCAGTATAAGTAAGCCCCAGGACCAAGCTCTTCGCAGAATGGAAGTCCCCTCAAAGATCCCTGAACCAACCCAGCGCAGAGTTGAAGCCACTAGTCCGTCTTTGCCTGATGTTGCTACCAAACGTGTGGAAATCCAGGTAACAAAATCTTCTGAGGCCCCAGTGCCACCGATCAGGCAGACTGAAAATGTGGAGCATTTTTCAACCAATCAGCATCTGCCACCAGAACCAAAGATACAGCCAGCAGTGACCGAACTACCACACAAAGGCCAAGAAGGTAAGCAGACGATCTCGTTTTAGCTCCTTGTCCATATCTTCCTTTCAGAGATCTTTTGCCAGTCCCCAGGATTGTAATCAGTTACTATTCTAAAGAAAAAAAAGAGAAAAAAAATTAACGTATTGATTCATGGGTATCATTTCAGTTATAGCACAGCTTTATTTTATTTATTTAACTTACATCTCCCCTTTCGTACAGGGCCGTGATGGCGAACCTATGGCATGTGTGCCAGAGGTAGCACGGAGAGCTCTCTCTGCGGGCACGTGCGCCGTCGCCACAGGTCAGATCTCCGTGGCGTTTCTTTTATGAGCTTCTGTTTCCCTGCAAATGATGAAACAGAAGCTCATGAAAGATAAAGATCTTACCTCTTGTCACACTGCCAGTGCTGGGATGCCCTGCCTCCCGCCAGCCAACTGGTCTTTGTGTCTCATGCATGTCTGTGCGTGTGCTTGTTCATGTCTGTGCATCTGTGCACACATGTCCACACATGCCCGTGCATCCACACTTGCATGTCCCTGCATGCGCGCTCACATATCTGTGCATGCATGCTTGCATGTCTGTGCATGTCCGGGCATGTTTGCACGCATGTCTGCGCAGATGCACATTTGTGCGTGTACATGCACCTTTCAGTTTGGGCATACGTACGCACAGTTTGGGCACTCGAAGACTAAAAGGTTTGCCATCACTGGTACAGGAGCTCAAGGTAGCAACACATAAAGGGCTATCCTATAGTGGGCTGAGAAAGAGAGATCTGCCCAAAGTAACCCAAGGGAGCATCTGCGGTTGAGAGTAGAGTAAAACCTCTATCTTCTCACTTCAAGTCAAACACTTTAACCACTATACTACATTGGCTTTTATTATTTGTCTGGATTATTTTTTTATTTTCTTGGGGTAGCAATAAGATTTTGATTACCAAGATTTTAAAGTAATAACCACTATTATTGCTTGATATTAATTGCGAGATGCAATTGTGTTCATATTTATTTTAGGTTATTGTGGATGAGTTGTGTCCTTCTGAAATGGCATTGGATTTCTGTGTTGGTTTTTCTCTTTTGCAATTAAGGAAATCTGAATTTTATAATTTATAACGGACAAAGCAGACGCATTACATTAATTGGATTTGAGATCATTGCTAGCAAAGTAAATCACTGTATCTTTCCATTTTGAAAAAAAATCCATAAGCTAGATACATTTTATGTGAACAGTATAGTTTCTAGTGGTGTTATGACAGTAGCATTACCCAAACTGTGACTGCATTTCTTGAGCCTTGTACTATATGGCCCCATACAGACCACTCAAACAGAAAACTTTCAGAATTGCAACCAAGTTACATTTATGGGTCCAAAATAGATTGTATAATGAATGCCCAGGATTAGTGCTCAATGCAAGAATGTGTGTTACCTTTGGAGTAGAGTCCTTCTTCAAAGGGCTGTCATGTCCAGAAAGAAAAGGTTGTGGGGCTAAATTTGCAGATCTTTAATCCAGACTCAATTGTAATAGCATGATTATTTGTTTATGATTTGCAGATACGTTTGTTGGCCTTAAGAAAGATATTAGCATGGTGTGGTTTTTGTTTTTTTATTCTTTAACACACCCACATAGCTACCTACACTTTTTGAAAGATTTCCATTACAGTTGTCCAGCTTGTTTTGACTAGTAAGTCAGAATTCTAAAATCAACCACAATTGTATATAATTAGTATTATGAATAATTATCTTAACTGTGTTGGCACTTTATTTGGTGCGAGCCATGAGGCTGAGATCTTGCCTATCCTGACTTTCAGATGGCAGTTCAGAGACAACTTTGCAGTTTAACAGGATGATAACATTTCTGGCATGGCATTTGCTGTGTTTGACCTTCCAGAGAGAGGATTTCATAGATGCTCTTAATTTTTTTTCTTTTTCTTTTTGTAGCGTTGCAAACACACTATGAAGGAATGCAGTCCATCAAAATATTGTGATGTGCATATGCTCTGCATTGTGTTCCCTTTTTATGATGCTGTGGTATGCAGAACTATTTTATAGTAATAAACAACTCAAATAAAAAAACCCCAGTCTCATTAAGAAGATCCAGAGCTTTCTGGCATTTTGCACTTGAAGAGTAATGGTTTTACTGCAGACAAAAGCAACTTTTAGGTAGTTGGACTATACTTAATTTCCCCAAGAGGGATAAGTGTTCAAGAGGTGAATTCTGCAACTTGGGGATAGGAGCTCTTTTAAGATTTGGGGAGTTTTCCTTTGTTTTTTCAATGGTTTTAAGTCTACCTTTATTTTTACATGTTGTACCTTAAAATAACAACAATAATGACAACAACCTTTATTGTATATATATATATATATATATATATATATATATATATATATACACAACGAAATTGATTTAGCCTCTATTGGTGCAATCCATAACAAAATACAAAAGAACATGAACAATATAGAAAATGGTCCTTATAAAAGTAATTGGGGAGAAATCAGTCATATGTTTCCATGTATGCATGGAGTGATTGTAGTTGTATTTAGGAGTCTGACAACCCATGGATAAAAGCTGTTTTTAAACCTGTTTGTCCAGCTGGCTATACTTCTGTGTCTTCTGCCTGATGGTAAAAGTGAGAAAAGACACTGACCAGGATGTGAATTGTCCAGGGGTGGGTTTCTACCAGTTCGCCCCGGTTCAGGTGAACCGGTAGTGGCAGCGGCGGGAGGCTCCACCCACCCACCTAGACATCACCAAAAACGCCCTGTGCATGTGGAGAATCTTCTGCACATGCACAGAAGCCCTGCACACTTGCAAAGCACATGCCTGCGCGCTACCAATGGCGAACCAATTTGAATACCACCACTGGAATTGTCCCTAAGTATTCTATAAAATAATAGAAAAACATGTTGATTTTTATTTTTTATTTATTTTTTTAAAAAAATTGATTTATATGCCGCCCTTCTCCAGAGACTCAGGGCAGCTTACAATGCGTTAAGCAATATCGCCATAGTAAGATGACACAGAGCAGGGTTTTGGTGTCACAAAAAAGGACATGCAGTATTAGGACTATTTGTTTCCAGTCCTAGATGGAAGCGTATTTTATTTATTCTATATTTTATATTTACTTCCTTGTTGTACCTTTGTTCTTTCTCCATGTCACTCAGTTTATATGAATTCAATCTCCTACTCTCCTCTTGAAAATTTCCTATTTTTTTTCCCTACAAGACCCTCTTTAATGCTTCAAGGCCCAATTGTAACAGCACTACTATTTTTTTTAGGTTTGCAAATATTTTAGTTGGACCTAATAAAAAGGGTACCATAGTGTGGTTTTTAGTTTTTTTGTTTCTAATATAGAAAATTTTCCTTGAGTCCCAGGTCACTGATTCTCTTTTTTACCTTTTTCTGCTAACAAGGTCCTACTTTTCCCTTTCTTAAATGTAATGAGGTATTGAGAAGGATTCCTACCCTTAGTATATATATGTGTGTAATTCTGCTTCTCTGCACAGGTCTGATCAGTGCCTAAAAAAAGGAAATTGTGAAAAGGAATAGATTCAAATTATTAGAAAGCTGCTCTTCTGTGGAAAAATATTATGTATAGTGTTTCCATTTTTTTTAGTTATGAAAAAGGGATAAGAGGGATCAAGAAAGCTGTATATAAACTTATGCATGGTATGGATAGTTTAACTTCCTCAATTATAGTGTTGAAACTTAGTCCTTTGTTGAAGTGAAAGATAGGATTGATGCGGAAGAAGTACCTCTTATATAAAATATAATAAAACAATGGACAGTGAGTAGCAGTTTAGAAGGTTTTTAAAGGAGGCAAAGTCATATGACTCTATCAATGGCAAATGGTTTTCATGGCTGCTTAGTATGTTCAGAGTAACCTCTGGTATACCAGTGGCTAGGTAGTAACAGTAGAAGTAGAAGTAGAAAAGTGAGTTGTCCATTTGTAAGTTTTCTGAGTGAATTAAATCAGGCATTCTGTTGTCATTAGCCTGATCAAGCAAAGTCCATCTTATGTTTTCATGCTCCAAGTTTCATTGCTACATGTTCTAGGCCAGGCTGGAGCTTTTAAGTAAGATATTAAAAACGTGATAGAAACACGTTCTTCTACTCTGTTCCATCCAATTATTTCTTTGCTTTATTGAATGATATTCCTAGCACTTGAGACAGCTTTATAAATTGTCCGCCTGTTGTCTCATATCGTCCTAATGTCTTGGGATACAAAAAATGAAACTGCACAGTGCTAAATATCCATTTCATTTCTTGTATACAAAATAGTTTAGAATTGTGGCTAGCTTGATTTAGCAGTACTTAGGGCTCCTTTGCAGCAACTGTTCACTATAGCTCATAAACATCCAGTTTTAGAGGACATGTCCTCATGATTCAAGCTTTGCCTCATTCCCCAGCTTAGTGCAGAGGCAATCTAAATTTGTCCTTAGCTGTTCCAGTTCTAAAATAGTGCTTTCTCTCTTGGGAAGAAGGCAATTTCGTTTTGCTACTCTAGTTCCATTTTGCAATCTTAATGGGATCTTTCCAGGTGCTTTGAATTGTTTCCATGATGCCAGTATTGCCATTCTTTTGCAACATTCGCTAGTTTGGATTATTTGAGAGTGGCTATTAGTGACAAGAGGTCTGCCAGTTTCATCCTCTAGCCTCAGGAACAAAAAGACTATCAAAACTGTCTACTAGAAGACTGTAAAGTAGTCCAGCTGAAAGGTTGGTGGGATGGAAGATAACTGGGATGAAGTGAGAAGATGGTTCGTCAAATATTCTGTGAAGCTTCTTTTTGCTTTCTCTCACATTCTCGGCCCCACCAACCTGGGTGATATTTGGTCACCGGCCTATATGTCTTCTGGCAAACTGGGAGATCATTATTTAGAAATGGCCTAAGTGATAGGTTGCCATCACAGAACATTTCCACCCTGGTTACGTGTCATTTGAAAGCTGGCTAAAATCCCAGGCATACACCCACCTTCACCCAAGACAGCACCACATATTTTAAGGCATGTAAGAGGGTGTGATTCTTTCCACTGATTGCTGGTGTTGAGTGGGAATGGAAAAGTCAGGGGAATCATTGCCATTAAATTGTTCTGCAGTAGAGCTGTAAGTACAAAAACTTATTACCGAGATTAATTAAAACTTTTGGGCACTGAAAGATTATGCTGGCATATTTTTTTTGCCAAATTGAGGACTGGAGGAAAGCACAAATAATACAGGCATGACAAAAACCATAGAAAGCATGGGTTATTATCAACTTTCAGTTTTTGGTTGTGACTGTTGAATTCTCATAGCTCATGAACTTTTTTCATCACTGATATACTGGAATTGGAGATGTCTGTGGAAATTCTCAGTCATCCAGGTCATGGTTGTCCCAAAGGTGCTTTTTCAGGAGGCAACTGGACTTTCTTGTTTTTCTTTGAAGACATTTCACTTCTCATCCAAGAAGCTTCTTCAGCTCTGACTGGATGGTGGGGAATGGAAGACATATATAATAATATATAGAATATAAAGTCTATATAATAATATGTAGAATATAAAGTCTGCAAGGAATATAAATCTTTCCATTTACCACCACCCAGTCAGAGCTGAAGAAGGTTCTTGGATGAGAAGTGAAACGTCTTCAAAGAAAAACAAAAAAATCTAATTGCCTCCTGAAAAAGCACCTTTGAAATTGGAGATGTGTAATAAATCAGTGCGATAACACAGAATTCTTCAAAACAAATCATACTAAAGCACAAACTGGAAGGATTCTATACCATTGTGTACAATTAAGAAGACGTCCATCCGTTTAAAGTGGGAAGGCAAAACGTGTTTCATCCATGCTCCCATTCACAGAATAGGCATCACGGTATTGCTTTTCTATCCTCAGCCTTTTTAGCAGCTGAGCATAAAAATTACTAGGAAGATTTATGAAAGGAATAATTTTTCAAAGGATATGAATATTATTTTAGATAGAGCTTTGAAAGAAATCTTATATCTCCACTGGATGAGCTAAGATTCTAACAAGATAGATGATGAAAAGGTTAAAATGCATTGAAATTGTTTTCACAGGAATAACAAGCTGGGGTCAGAAAAAAACAAAGCTTTGAAACTTGTAAAACTAAGACATGAATACCCTATTTATCTTACTTTCTTTCAGTTAGTAAGAAGAGGAGATCCTTAGTGGGACATTAAAACAAAGTAAAATAAAATGACCTTGATTGGCCAATTTATATCTGTTAGGTTGCATAGAGATGAAAGCAGCTGAATAACAAATAAATAAATATCAAAGTTAAATCAGAGCAGAAAGGAGATGGGGAGAAGCATTTTCTTAGCATAAAAAGGACCTTTTAAGCTAGCATCTCAGAAAATAATGCAAATATGTTGTTTACCAATTTATCCCTGACCACAGAGCTTTGTCCATTAATGGAACTTTTTGTTCCTTTGTAGTGACATTTTATTATTTATTTGGTTTATAGAGTTTCCTATCTGTAAGAGTGGCTTACACAATTAAAATGTAAACAGTACTAAACATAATTAACTATAAAACAGCTATATAAACAATAAAAAGATTAAAAGCAATTGAACAATGAAAAGCCATACAGTACAATACAATCACCAGGAAAGCACAGCCATCAAGTACACTACAGCACTTTTATGGGCTCTACACCACTCTCTGATCCCCAGGCCAGATGGCAAAACCAGGTCTTCGGGTCCTTCTGGAAGGCTATCAAGATGGGGGACCCCATGCCATGTAGGGCCTTATAGTTTATCACTCAAAGCTTTGCAAAGGCCCTCCTAGCCACAATTGCTTCCTGCTCTTTTGAGTAGGACTCGTGAATCCAGAATGAATCCCAGATTGTACACTGGGTCTGGGGATGTGCAACTTCATCCAGAACCATAGATGGCAGATTCTTAGATCCAGGTGGTTCCAAAATTCAAAGCCACTCAGTCTTGTCAGAATTGAGCTTGTTATTCTCCATCCAACCCCCTTCTGTTTCCACATACCAAGACATGGCAGCATCAATAAGGCAGAGATATAGCTGGATATCATCAGCATACTGATGATAGCTCACTCTATGGCTATGGAGACCTTATCCAGCATCTTCATGTAGATTTTAAACAGGACCTTTACCAAGGTCTGAAACCCAACTGAAAGGAGTCCAGATAATCTGCTTCATTCTGGACCCTCCGAAGTTGTTACACAATCATCTTGTCAACCATCTTCCCTAAAAAGGGAAGACTTTGCCTTTGTCATCATCTAAGTGTCTACATAGCAACGTCATGTTATCGCAACTGTGTAATCACAACTGATTATTTGTCAGATTATCAAAGAAAAAGTAGAAGAAACAAACAGGAAAGGCTGCAGTTGTTCACATGATACTTTACTTTGGAGCCAAACAGCCACAAAGAGATGCAAAGTTAAGGGAGTGGGTTTTTAAACCCCCACCCCCACTTCTGAGTTTAAAAAAATGATTCAGGAGACCATTTAGTTCATCTCTGTTTACAAATGAACGATCTGCATGGAGACATAATTAATTTAATCTGAGGCAAACCATCAACTTAAGTTACCACCAGGGTTGATATAAGCATCATTGCTCATTCAGGACTCAAGATAGAACCTGAATGCTAGAGTTGGTAACAGCTGCTTGAAGATGGGGAGATGTTGATTTAAAACCAACTCTGGCATCCTGGGACAGCTGCTGAGTATAAGACTTGAACAATGAAAGCAGCTGTCTGTTGGGAGATTTAAAGCAGGAGACAGCCACATTCAGTGCAATCAATAACACAGTGGTCTTTCACTTCCAATGAAGTCTTGTATATAAAAACAAAAAAACAAAATAGATATGAAAGATTCGTATAGCACCCCTTTATCTGCCTTCCTCTGCTCAAATTTACAATCCCTATAAAAGTAAAGTGTTATTTTCCTCTAGCAGCCTTTTCTACCTTGGTGCCTTCCACATAAATGTCTTGAGCAGTGGTGGAATTCAAATTTTTTTACAACCAGTTCTGTGGGTGTGGCTTGGTGGGTGTGGCAAGGGAAGGATACTGCAAAATCCCCATTCCCTCCCCACTGCTGGGGGAAGGATATTGCAAAATCTCCATTCCCTCCCCACTCTGGGGCCAGCCAAAAGTGGTATTTGCTGCTTCTCCGAACTACCTCTAGAATCTATCAGAACCTGCTGAATTTCATCCCTGGTCTTGAGGCTGAAACTCTCTGAACTCCGTGCCTTCAGCCTCAACCAATTTAATGAGTACCAGCTTGAGTAGAAAGGCACTGATGTTAACTTAGTTCCAATATCCTCACCTCTTTCCCTCATCTTCTTCCCATCTAACTCCCATCTGGTTAAGTTTTGGAGCAATTCCTTAATTTCATGGACCACAGCTTATTGGAGCCAAATCTGCAACCTTAATTAAGCCCTTAGTTTTAGCAGTTAGAACCAGGGGTGGGTTCTACTTACCTTTACTACCGGGATCATGCTTGCTTCGCTTGCGTGTGCGCCTTGCTTCTGCACATGTGCAGATCGCCGATGATGACATCTGGGGAGGTGGGCAGGTCCTCCCGCCTGTTTTACTACCAGTTCTTGCGAACCGATCCGAATTAGGGGCAACCCACCACTGGTTAGAACCTTCATTTTCAGTTAGGTAAGTGTCAGTATTGTAGTCATAGCCCTTTAAGGTTTAGAATTGTAGACTGTAGAACTGGAAGAGACCTTGGATGTCTTCTAGTCCAAAGCAGGAGTACTTATACCATCCTGGACAAATGGTGGTCCAACTTTTTTCATGAAAATTGGAGAACTGGAGCACCATAACTCTTGGGAGGCAAGTTGTTCCATTGATTCATCATTCTTACTCCCAGGAAATTCCTCCTGATTTCCAGGTTAGATCTCCCTCTGATGTGCTTCCACCCATTGCTTTTTGTCTTGCTCTGAAATGTTATAGAGAATAAATTGATATCCTCTTCCCTGTGATAGCCCTTCAAGTATTGGAAGACTGTTATCATGTCTCCCCTTTACAATTTCTTTACAGTTTACAATTTCTGGAACTGATGGCTGTGATTAGAGAAAAGACCTTGGCCAAATTTAATAGCAGCTGGATGCCTCTTTTTTTGTGCAAAACAGAAAAATAAAGTAAAATAATGACATATGGATGTGATTACTAGTAATATTTGTAGATTATTTTAAAAAATGTATATCATGCTGTAATTGTAGAACAAGAGTTAAACTTAAGTTTTATTTATAGCTGCTGTAAAAAGTCATTTTTGTGCATTTTTTTTATTTTATTGGAACTCTATTTTCCCTCTATTCTTACTTTCTATTCTCCCTCTTAACTACTAATTTCTTCTTAGTTTTTTTACCTTTACTTTAAATTTATTTAATAAAGTTATATATAAAAAAGAGATTTACAATTTCCTTTCAAAATATTGCAATTTCCTACTTTTAAGATACCCTTTCATTTACCTCCACATTATTTCTAATAGCTAACACCCTAAAACAGCGGTGTCAAACTCGTTTTCATTGAGGGCTGCATCAGGGTTGTGTTTGACCTGGGGGGGGCTGGGGGGCGTGGCCAGGGTGGGTCAGGCCAGCTCAATGTCACTCGTGTCAGGGGCATCTGTGGTGGCCCAAGCGCTTTGCCAGTGAAAACAGAGTTCCGAGCTCCGTTTTCAGCTGTGACAGCCTCCTGCAACGCTCTGCCAGTGAAAACAGAGCTTGAAAACAGAGCCACCCCAAGCTCTGTTTTCACTGGCAGAGGCACTGTGGGCGGGTCCTTTGCTGTTTCCAGGGTGGCTCCAAAAGGCCAGATCTAAGCATCCCGTGGGCTGGATCTGGCCTCTGGGCATTGACACCCCTGCCCTAGAAGATAGGCTCAAGATCCAGATGGATCTTGACCGACCTGAACACTGGGCCCTATCTAGCAAAATGAAATTTAGTGTAGGAGAAAAGTAAAGTCCTACACTTAGACAAGAAAAACCATAAGCACACATATAGACTGGGTGAAACCAAGCTTAATAGCAGTGACTGTGAGAAGGATCTTGGAGTATTAGTAAACAACCAGCTAAATATGAGTCAGCAGTGTGCAGCAGCAACCAAAAAAGCCAATGCAATCCTAAATTGCATTAACAGAGGGATACAATCAAGATCAAGTGAGGTACTAATACCATTGTATAAAGCCCTAGTAAGACCACACATAGAACACTGCATCCAGTTTTGGTCACCAGACTATACAAAAAGATGTTGAGACTCTAGAAAGAGTGCAGAGGAGAGCAACCAGGATGATTAGAGGACTGGAAACTAAAACATATGAAGAATGGTTACAGGAACAGGGCATGGCTATCTAGTGAAGAGAAGAGAAGGACCAGGGGAGACATGATAGCAATGTTCCAATAATTGAGGGGCTGCCACAAAGAGGAAGGGGTCAAGCTATTTTCCAAAGCACCTGTAGACCAGACAAGGAATAATGGATGGAAACTGATCAAGGAGAGATTTAACCTGGAAATAAGGAGAAATTTTCTGACAGTGAAAACAATCAACCAATGGAACACCTTGCCTTTGAAAGTTGTGGGACCATCATCACTTGAGACTTTTAAAAAGAGATTGGACTGCCATTTGTCAGAAATGGTGTAGGGTGTCCTGCTTAGGCGGGGGTTGGACTAGATGACCTACAAGGTCCCTTCCAACTTGGTTAATCTGTAATCTGTAATTTCCATCATAACATGGAAATGGAATAGATTTTTATGGATTTTAATTAGATTAGAATTTTGCTTTGGAAGGTTACACACAGGCATGCCTGGATAAGAAAGTAATGACTTGCTTACCTGGAAAATATAAAATCCAGTCCTAAGCCACTGATATTTGTGTCCCATTGTGATTAAAATATACATGCAACTTTTATGGCAGAGGAGAAACCATTTTTTTAAAAAAAAAACCTATAAACAATTGAAAAAAGCAAAGCAGAACTTCTGTAACAGAAACCTTTCTGAAATTTCCTCAGCTTTTATTTTGTCTATTTTAAATTTCCTTCCCAATTATGCATCTATGGAAATTTGTGATGCAGACAAGCTCTTTAAATAAATTATATTATTGATTAATATGCATACTATTAGGGCCCAGTCATCATAAATCAATAAAGTTATTTCATGTTTTTTGTTCTTTGCTTTAAGTTTCTGGAAACTTAGTGTCCTTAAATACCTTGGACATTATTTTATGTTGTCCTAGATTTGGGGATGCTGACTATAGAAAAAGTAGGTGATCCCTTCCCTCTTCTTTTCTAACAGCAACAAAAATTGAATCTTATTATCTGAAGCTATTTATAACCAAGCTTTGCCCTCATGCACATGCACAAACACAAATAAACCCATCCCTAAAAATTATAATTTGTATCAAAGCAAATACGAATATTTAGCAGAAAGCATCTCAATTGTCACTATTGTAGAAGATCCTAATCACCTTTCTAGGATGGATGCCTATGGAGATTCTCGGTCATCCAGCTCATAGTTATGCCAAATGTTGTCCCCCTTTGGGACAACCATGACCTGGATGCCTCAGAATCTCCATAGACTTTTAGTTATGCACTTTGGGATGAGCCCCCTTCAAATGGTTTGGGAATATGAACGGATTTCCAGAAAAATTGCAGACTGTAGGAACCATTTGCACTTCAGTTTGAGATGCAGACAACAGAGATTCATCCCCAACAGCTTGTTCCTGTGTTCAACAGTGAAGGGACACGGGGCAGAAAACATCCTGCAGCCAAGAAGGCACCCATTTGCACTACTTGGGTGATCCTGAGGACAAAGATAAAACTCCAAGTGGCCTCAATGACTCTCTAAAAGAGTGCAAATGACCAGCTGTCTGCAAGGAATATAAATCCTTTCATTCCCCACCATCCAGTCAGAGCTGAAGAAGCTTCTTGGATGAGAAGTGAAACATCTTCAAAAGAAAAAAAAACAAGAAAGTCCAGTTGCCTGTTGAAAAAGCACCTTTGGGTTCTAGGATGGATATTTCCATTGCAATTGCTATGAATTATTAAGGATGAAATGTGTATTGGGGGCAATTGAAAAACAGAGACTGAATATGGTTGCCAGGAGATGACAACTGATAGAATCCTAGCTGTGATAAGGAGAAAATGCTACTAACATTTTATTGCCCTAGTTTATTTTGGGATGGAAAAGAGAGCTTCTATATTTCACTTACAAGATCTGCATTGGGATTGTTGTTGTTGTTTTAACACAAACATATAATGATGAGCAAAATGTTTTAAATTGAAACAGTTTCAAATTAACAAAAGCTCTGAACTTATCAGAAGTGTCCCAATGCTATCCTGATCATTCTAGGGTTGTTTTGAGTTCAAAAGAATCCTTCACCTGAACTGAAACATTTCAAGAAGAGTAAAACAAAATCGGAACCCTTCTGGTAATTACAGTTGTAATTAAAGCGACTTTTCTGGGTGATAGATTATGAGGGATGAACTCTCCAACTCAATCCCCCTTTCCCCTATTGACTTGAAAATCAGGGGTGGTCATTTTATCAAACCAAAGTTGAAGTCAATAGTGATTCTCATAATACTTCCCCCCTTCCTCAATTCTGCTATTTCTGGGTAGAAAATAAGCTGGTTGTTTTGTACAAATGCTGATCATTTAAAGCAGTGATTGCTAATCTTTTTGCCGTTGCGTGCCAAAAGTGGGGGGAGTACAGGGGGGTCACGCACATGCGTGCCCACACCCATAATTCAATGCTCCCTGCCCCCATGCATGCATGTATGACCCCCCCGTGCGACCCCCGCTTTTGGCACATGATGGCATGGTGGGTGCGGTAGGCCCATTTTTTTGCCCTCCCCAGGCTCTTGAGCCCCCCTTGGGCCTTTCCCAGCCCCCCTGGATGCCCTCTGGAGGCCGGAAATGGCCCATTTCCCAACTTCCAGTGAGCCTGGAAGGTCCAAAAATCAGCTGGCCAGTGCATGCGTGTGCACTGGAGCTGAGCTAGGGCAATGCACGCATTCCCGCAGATATGGCTCCGTGTGCCACCTGTGGCACGCGTGCCATAGGTTCGCCATCACAGATTTAAAGGATCAATTCTGTGGTTTAGAACTGGGAGTGATCTTCCTCTTCTCAGTTAGACAATTTGCTAAAATGTGTTATCGCTTTCACCAAAAATTAGGTCTGAGAGCATATAATAGCATATTCTCTGCTCCAAGCATTAAGTTAAGTGAATTTTAAACTAATCTTGAATTTTAAAGCTTTTTATGTTCCTAGATTGTTTAATTCCATAGGCTGATGACTCAATAATGATCTCATGTAACAGAGAGCTTTATCGATGGACGCCAGCTTGTAAAATGTTTTGCTTGTAAAATGTTTATTAGAACCTCAAGTTGTAGATAATCCAGTGAACAATTGGTTTTCATAGCTATCAGAAGAATTTACTTGATTTCCAGCACTTGAGTTTCTTGGCTTAACACAGAGCTTTCCAAACTTTTTTCTTCAGAACTGCTTATCAGACAGTCCTTTTTACCCAGGTCACTTTAAATGTCCATATTGTAATTCGTTATCCAAAGGAAAAACCACTTTTACCCAGGTTTAGAAAGCACTGGTTAATGGGTTCTTACTGACAACTACACTAACCTTAGCTTGTGAAATGCATATGCCATGTTTTGAAATGCTTAATAGAAATGCTGAAATACTAATCAGATACGGAATGTCATTTTTGTCTCTCCACCACATTGTTACGCTTTCATAATTCTTATAAAAGGAACTGGTCGTGAGTATCCTAATTTATGTTGGGAAATACTATATGTCAGATTCTATTCCCAGTAAGCATTTGGGAAGGACAAAATCTTGTATAAAAGATCCTGGTGAAATTCATCAAATGCTTTATGTAGCAGCTTTCTTTTTTCTCGACCCCCCCCCCCCCATATTATATATCCTATAAAGTGATAGGCACAATCTATCCTGGTTCTTAAGCCTGTTTTTATAGGATGTCTTTTTCTACAGGATTTCTTTAAAATGTGCAGCCAGCTTAATGATGTATATTTGCCCCATAAATTACAATTTTATGGTCCTTTCCACATTCTCAGAGCACCTTAACGACAGCTTCATCTGCCACATTGAACAACAATTGAACAGAAGATTGATATCTTGTCAGGCACTTTTGTTTTCGGATATGAATGCATACTAGTTCAACATCTGCCTGTAGAAAAAAAATCCAATTCAACAAGAATAGTCAATAAATTAAATATTGCAGGCTCAGTAGCCTATGTTGGAGTTTAATGCATGACATGACCAGAAAGATGGCTTTGGCAGGTATTTCAATATTATTATTTTTTTAAAAAAATTAAAATTAAAAAAAATATTAAAAACTTTCAAATTAAGTAGTTGAGTTAAACTACCTTTTAAAATATCATTGGCCCAGAAAGCTATACTTGCTATTGCTTTGTCTCTAGGGTGATATTTGGATTTTATTTGGCGCAGGAAGGAATTCCTTCCCCTTCTAACAAGCTCTCAGGGGCTAAACTGATGTTGAATTCAAGGAAATGATAATCATATAAATGGCTTCTTCCAGCAGATACCTGGCAGGAGCAAAGATAATTTATGAGCACAGCAAATGCAGGTATTCACTGGCTTTTTAAGATGTGCTTTCGTTTACCTGCTACTCTTATTTTTATGAACTTTAACAGAATTGTTTTAAAAGAATTAAGGTATCATGGTGCCCTATTGCCTTTGTGGTAAATGTGCCCAGAAGAAGTAGGGGATGATAAAAATCAGGGTAAAGATAAAGGAGTCCCTGCATATTTTAGACACCGCCTATAGGGGGCAGTGCTCATCTCCATTTCAAGGCCATTGAGCCAGTGCTATCTGAAAACATTTCCATGGTCATGTGAACAGCATGGAGCACTATTACCTTCTCACTGAAGTAGTACCTATTTATCTACTTGCATTTGCATGCTTTTGAACAGCTAGGCTTGCAGGAGCTGGGAAAGGACAGAAGGTCACCCTGTCACGTAGCCTTCATGTCTTGAACCTGGGCTGCCAGCTTTTCCAGTTGACCAGCCCAGTGTCTTTACTACTGAGCTACCCCACAGCCAAAGATCAAGAAGGCCAAAGAATAATCTGCTGATGGGGAGACTATAATATCATGCAGTTATGTGGCTAATAGGGTGGGTGGCATATTGCCCCATATTTCCCCCTCTTTTTGTCTACTGTCTAATAATAGGCAGGACATTCTGTTAATGTTTAATATGCAGTTTCTATTTATTGTGAGTCCTCAATTGGTTGGCTTCACGTATCACACTACATCATATTATGGTATGTTTAAATCTAAATGCCATAATATAAAAATGTTGTGACCCAGGCTCATTTAGTCATTACCAGACACAATTGGTCCCAAACAAAACTGTTTTATTATAACTGCTGAGAATTACTCCATTCCCAGCTTAGTCCAAATTAATTCCAAAGCAAATCCTTCAGAAAAAATCCTTCGGCTTATCACAGGCCTTTAGGCCTTTCTTGGCAAAGCCCCACGAAGTTCAGAAACAAAAGATGCCAACTGGAAAACAGATTTAGCAACGTTGCTTTCCTACAAAGAGCCCAAGAGCCTTTGCTGCTCTTTTAAGCCTTATGGGAGGGGCCAATCATCTCCTGGCCTTACTCCTGAGTCGTCCTTTTTGCTTTAGCTGCCCTTGCCTTCTGGCAGCTCTGCGCATGCGTGCACTAGGAACAGGCTCCTCCTGTTCCTTGCTTCTCTGCTGTCCGACTCTGGAGGCTCGGAATCCATGCATCACTCCCAGGTGGCCCTGGCCCCATCTCTGCCTCCGACCCAGAGCCCTCATCCGGGCCTTCCCCAGACTCCAGGACTGGCCCATGGTCCTCCTCAGCTCCTCACTGTTTGACTCTGCTGCTAGCTCCACGGGCTGCTGATGGACCACAACAAAAAATCTAGTTGTGTGAATCAGGCCACTGCACCTTTCACATTCTTCATTAAACAAGGCTTGAAAAGTCTTATATTGTCTTTACATGAGAATTTATGTCTTTTTCTTTTCTTTTTGTTCTGCAACAGTTGCTTGTTACAGAGCCTACTGTGATATGAAATTATACATTTAGCAATAACTAGAACTGGGAATATGTTCTCCAAGGGATTCAGCCCATTAACTTTCATTGATTCCAATGAACTCCAACTTTCAATCTCAAGAAGATATTTATCAGTTTATGAACATTTACTTAGATTTACTTAGAATTTCCCACCTCTATTAGATGAAGTAATTTCTCATTATGCCCACTCTTTAAGTGTATATCTTGTCTACTATTCCATATCATAGAAGCTCTGTTTTGAGGAAACTTAGATACTATTGGGCTGTTTGACCAAATAATCAGAAAAATTAAATCCCAAAAAGATAATGTACATTGTAGGAGAAGAGCCTTGTCAATCTGTGGTTGCCAAAAATTATAAGGAATCCAATAGCTCCTTTTCTGATAGGTTTCATTAAAAATATCCATATATGTGAGCTGCAACACTTAAATCTTTTCATAGAATTTATTAATTGGAGAATATGCTACTGGGTCCTCCTAATTTTTAACAAGAAAGCTTATTTGCCAGAATCAGTTTGCAGTGCATAGCTGAAAAAAAAGTGTCATGTGCTGTACATTGTGCTCTGTTGTATCAGAGAAGCAACATAGAGCTGCTACTCAAATTAAAAATTGACCATTCACTCACATTTTTTAAAAATAAGCAATTATGTGTGTAGAATTTTCTTGAAGAAAAGAAAGTATGGAAAGGGCTTCCTCATTGTGAGAGTTTGAAAATTGTCCAATATGCAGTGCTTCCCAAACAACCATCTTTATGCTAAGGCAGGGGTCTGCAACCTTAAACACTCAAAGAGCCATTTGGACACATTTCCCACAGAAAAAAAACCACCGGGAGCCACAAAACCTGGGTGTGTGTGGCCAACTCGATGTCACTCACTTCCACCAGTCACATGACCCCCTTGCCACACCTACTCAAAAACACCAGGAGTCACAAAACCCTTTTGACATCTCTCTCTCTCTCCCTCCCTCCTTCCCCCTCTCTGCCTCTCTCTCTCCCCCCTCTTTCTGTATCTCTCTATGTCTGTCTCTCTCCCACTCTCTCTGTATCTCTCTGTCTCTGCCCTGGCCACTTCTCCATCCCCGCTGTCGCCCTTACCTTCTCAGGCCAGGCAAGCAGTGACTGGGAGGGGAGGGAGAGGGGTGGGGCCAGCCAGTGGTGGGATCACTTGACATGGAGCCACAGCAGAGGGCCCAAGGAGTCGCATGCGGGTCCGGAGCCGCAGGTTGCTGACACATGTGCTAAGGGAACTATTGAATAATGATTTTCTCTCAACCATCATTGGGATCTGGGGTGTCCTTGGTGTACTCTATGCTTGGTTGTTTACTTGCAAACATTTCATTATCATTTCATTCATTGGGATTCTTGCAATTTAATTCTCTTACATTAAGCCCATGTGCTGCACAAAGCAGTTCATAAGTAATATTTCCTCCTTGTGTTATATACTAAGACCATATGTGGAAATTTTTGAAATGCTGCGTCCCGGCAGCTATTGCAACAGATCTGGCTTCTTGATTGTAGTTGGTTTTTTTAATGTTGTCATAATAGATAAAGCAGAGATTAATGTGGTGTGTGCGTGTGTAGATGCATGTGAATATTTTTTTCATGTTCCATTTTATCAAATGGAACAAAACACCATACAGATTAAATTAAATACAGATTAAATTGTTACAATTATTGGTGGTATGGTCTCTAAAGAGAGGTTTAAATATTGCTTTAATTGTAGCAATAAGAAATACTAAATGTTTATTATTTATTAATAAGTATTAATTAATTACATCCGCCTTTTCAGCAGAAACACAATGGATTATTTTCTGTTTTTAATTCATTTAGTCTTTCCTCCAATTTCACACTCACAAAAACCATATGAGCCTAAGCTGAGATAACAAATGGAGTGGTAACTTGGTATTCACCATTAATTGTTTCCTGGAGGCACAATGAATACCAAAAATGATGAGTACCAAACAATTTTTTCCCATAAGGAATAATGTAAGTGAGTCACAAGGCAGCCGACACTGACAAGTTCTAGCTTGTGCATTGAGTACCAAACAAGCTATGAGTACCAGGACAAAAGTTTCACATCAAAATGTGTGGAGTGCCAAATTTGATGAGTTTCAAGGCAACTGAGTAGCAAGATACTACTGTAGTCCAAAATCATTCAATTGCAATTTGAATCTGGGTCTTTCCATTCATAATCCAGTTGCTATATCCTCCAGCTACTATATTGCACAAGCTCTGCTCATTAATTCTTGTCTTTTAGAATCTAGAATATCCAGTGATGGAGTGCTCATGATTTGTGAAGGCAAAGCTGTTCCACTGGTTAACTGTCCTCACTGTTAGGAAGTTTCTCCTTAATTCCAGGTTGCTTTTTTTTCTTTGATTAGTTTCCAACCATTGTTTCTTGTCCTGTCTTCTGGTGCTTTGGAGAATAATTTGACACCCCCCCCCCTCTTTGTGGTAGCCTCTCAAATACTGGAATACTGCTATCATGTCACCCCTAATTATTCTTTTCTTTAGACTAGCCAAACCCAAATCCTGAAGCCATTCGTCATATATTTTAGTCTTTTAGGCCTTTGATTATCTTAGTTCTTCTTCTCTGAACTTCCTTGTGATACACTGTAATTATATAGTATGTATATACATCTACAACTATCACATAATACCAGTGTTTTCTTTTCTCATTTTGGGAGATTTCTCCAAGATTTATATTTTTTATTTATTGGTTTGTTTATATCCAGCCTTTGTTATTTTTACAAATAACTCAAAGTGGCAAACATATCCATCACACTTTCCTCTTCCTGTTTTCCTGACAGCAACCACCCTGTGAGATGGATTGGGCTGAGAGAGAGTGACTGGCCCAAGGTCGTTTAGCTGGCTTTCATGGCTATGGCAGAACTTGAATTAATGGTCTTCCACTTTCTAGCTTGTTCCTTAACCACGAAATCAAACTGGCTCTCAAATTAGATGCTGTAATTTGGACAGGCATGAACAAAACAAAATATGTCCAATGTCTTTTGATGGTCCTCTTCCTAACATCTCCAATTTGGTCTTGTTCACTCTGTTAAAGCACTAGTATCAGGAGCTAAGAAAATTTGCTAAAGGATATGCAACAGGTATGAACTGGAATCAAAACATCTACGTGGCTATTTCCTTTCTGAAATACGATCTTCTGCCAGAATAGAATAGAATAGAATAGAATTCTTTATTGGGCATGTATGATTGGACACACAAGGAAATTGTCTTTGGTGCATATGCTCTCAGTGTACATAAAGAAAAAATAAAATATATTCATCAAGAATCATAAGATACAACACTTAGGATACTTATAAGCAATCAAATCATACTAGGAAACAATAAAAACAATATAAATTGTAAAGATACAAGCAACATGAATATAGCCATAAGTGGAAAGAGATAGGTACTAGTAAGAATGAGAAGAAGAATAGTAATACAGTCTCAATAGTTAATTTGACAGTGTTGTAGGAATTAGTTGTTTAGCAGAGTGATGGCATTCGGGAAAAAACTGTCCTTGTGTCTTGTTGTTCTGGTGTGCAGAGCCGTATAGCTTTGTTTTGAGGGTAGAAGTTGAAACAATTTATATCCAGGATGTGAGGGGTCTGTAGATATTTTCTCAACCCACTTTTTGACTCGTGCAGTATACAGGTCCTCAATGGAAGGCAGGTTGGTAGCAATTGTTTTTTCTGCAGTTCTAATTATCCATTGAAGTCTGTGTCTGTCTTGTTTGGTTGCAGAGCCAAACCAGACAGTTATAGAGGTGCAGATGACTGATTCAATAATTCCTCTGTAGAACTGTATCAGCAGCTCCTTGGGCAGTTTGAGCTTTCTGAGTTGGTGCAGAAAGAACATTCTTTGTTGTGCTTTTTTGATGATGTTTTTGATGTTTGATGTCCATTTTAAGTCTTGAGATATGGTAGAACCTAGAAACTTGAAGGATTTTACTGTTGATACTGTGTTGTCTAGTACTGTAAGAAGTGGTAGGAATAAAACATGCTGATCAAACTTTCAAGGATATATATTTTCCAAGGCTTTATTGGATTCTTTCTTTTAATGTTCAATCATGATTGCTTAATTGTGGCCAGCAGTTTAAAGAGATTTAAAGGACAATAAACACAACAAGTTTTATCAAAATAGAAACCAGGCAAAAAGCTGTGGATTAACAGTGAGTAATCCTTTCCAATTCCCTGAGCAACTTAGCAGTTTAATTGCACTGAGAAACTAAAAGCTGTTTGGGAAATGTTTCCTTAAAACCAGATGACACATTTGGGCTAGATTATGTGTGTTGATATTGTTTTAAGCAGGAAAGAGCTTTCAGTCCTGAAATGCTAATTCACAGAGAGGCTGTATGTGTATGTGTGTGTGTGATACAGGGAGAGCGGGGGTGGGGGTGGGACGGACGGACAGACGGATGGAGGGGGACACACATGCAGTCCGTTTCTATGCAGGGAAGGCAGGTGCTGAATGTGAGATAAACTGAGAGAGGAAAAAAAGCAGTGTTTTCAATTTGGAAAGAGATTGAATGAACCAAGACAGAAGAGGCAAGGAGAAATGTTGGTGAGGAAATATGGTGCAGATTGGGATATTTTTTGTCTCACTGTTTTGATTTCAGCTAAGCTACACCTGTTCCAATTGCTCTTATCAGAATGATGTGAGTGAGGTCCCATTTCAAAAAGCATTTAGAAAATGCCCAGACTGAACTGTCAGTTTGGTAGAAGGCTCTTCAGGAATTTGGATAGATGCATTTAAGTAACAGGAGTTGCAAAGTAATGGCATCATCTGGAATAATGGAATTAAATGAGTAAATTGTACTTCTAGGCCTGGTGTGTCAAACTCGTCACGGCGTCATCACGTGATGTATCGGCACTTTTTCCCCCTTTGCTAAACCGGGTGGGGGCAGGGCCAGCACGTGATACATCTGGCCCGCAGGCCACAAGTTTGATACCCCTGTTTTAGGCTAAGAGAGTACATCCTCATGCAGTTTTGTAGATCTTTCCAAATTGTTCATAGATGAATGAGGATGGAAAAAGCCAGAAGGAAATTTTTGAACAGCACATTGATTTTCAGTTTCTTTCCAGAAAGTCATGTAAGGAGCATACGAAAGGGAAAATTCAAAAAAATTATCAACATACAGAGGTCAAGGTGAGGATGGTGATTGCAGAACTTTTTCCTTTCCATCCTTCATCTGTGCCATAATAGTCTAGTGAATATCAAATCTGGGAAACTACTTCACATATCCTTGGGAATGGTGGAATAAAGGAGAGACAAGTTTAAGAATCCGATCTGATTGGCAACCTGGAAAGGACAATAGGAATTTCAATTGGAACATGGAAAGATTGGTGGAAAACTGAGCTGATGAAAATGTCAGCTCTTTCTTACCTGGGTGCTCACTGTATACTCAAGGCAGCAGTTATAGTAGATGAGGATTAGCACTTTCAAGCTACCAGAAAGCAGTTTTCTTGTTCTGGAAGAATTTCCTTTAGCAGCAGAAGTGAAAATATAAGTAGTTTATCTTTAAACTGTTTCTGAAAGTTTGGAGGGAGGGGTGAAAATAGTGGTGGTATCAACATGCTCTAAATAAAAATTGGGGTATAGAGAATGCTATCTCAACAGAGACATGAATTAGTGAGGCCTCATAACTAATTCAAATACCGGTAGTTGTTAATAATTTTAACTGAATAATAGAAGTGTGAATTTCTATTCACTGAGTGTGAATTACAAGTGCACCTCAAAGTAACAGTTAAAGTATATAACATGTTTATAATACAGAAAGGAACTGGAGCAGAGGTGAAATCCAGCAGGTTCTTATAGGTTCTGGAGAACCGATAGCGGAAATTTTGAGCAGTTCGGAGAACCGGTAGTGAAATTTTGAGTAGTTCAGAGAACCGGCAAATACCACCTCTGGCTGACCCCAGAGTGGGATGGGAATGGAGATTTTGCAATATCCTTTCCCCAGGAGTGGGGAGGGAATGGGGATTTTACAGTATCCTTCCCCTGGAGTGCGGTGGGAATGGAGATTTTGCAGTATTCTTCCCCTGCCATGCCCACCAAGCCACGCCTACCAAGCCACACCATGTCCACCAAGCCACGCCCACAGAACCAGTAGTAAAAAAATTTGGATTTCACTACTGAACTGGAGAGACCATACTCAGCCCTCTGAATGCCCGTTGGAGTTGCCACTGTAATGTGAAGTTGAATGATCCCATAAACAATGTTGTATGAGCACAATTTACCTAAGTCTTGCCCAAGCTGGGAACCCATCAGATGTATAGCCATCAGACTTTTCAGGAATGTTGATCCAAGGTGCATGGCGTTTATCTTGTAAAAGGCTGATTTACTTGATTAATTGATAACTAGAACAGAACAGAAGCATTGGTCTTGCGTTCTAGAACATCCTTCCCAGGCCTGTTGCTTTCTAGATGTGTTAGAGATAAAAACCCAAAATCTTATCGAACTGATAATGCTGCTGGAGAAAGCAAAATTGAGGAAGACATATCTAGATCACATGGTAAATTCTTCTGACCACGAAGCACAAATGGTGGCTCACAAAACTACCCTTTAAGATGAAGTTACATGGATATCCATCTATCTTTACAGCTATCAGTCCTTTCAATCCAAAAACATCATGTTTTCAAAATAAGTACAGCACTGTTTAGGATCCAGAGACATTATAGTACAAACATGTAATTTTCCTTAATATATTATTCTACTAATGATATAATTTAAGTTTGGCAATATGGAAATATACTTATGCCAAATCATTCTCAATGTATGTAAACAACACTGTCTTTCTGATATATAATAAAGAGATAACCTTTTGTAATAATCATTACACATTTTTTATCCTTCCATTATAAAAGGCTGGTTATTCTCATTAATTAGCATTGTGATATTACAAACACTGATTTGCTTGCAATATATCAGCATGAATATAGCAGAAATTTTGTTTCAAGATTTTGGCTTTACAATAATAATGTCTGTACGTTATATATAGACCAGGGGTAGGTTCTACTTACCTTTACTACGGGTTCGCAATGGACTTCTGCACATGTGCAGATCACCGATGACAACATCTGGGGTGGTGGGCGGTGCCTCCCGCCGGTTTTACTACCGGTTCTTGCGAATCGGTCTGAACCAGGGGCAACCCACATTGATACAGACATTATATACAGTGTCTGAATTTACAATGCATGCACATTAACTGATTTGCTTAAAAGTAATAAATATACGTACAGAATGAATCTTTTGCAGGTAAGCCCATTAGAGCAGTTCCAGAGAAAAATCCTGAGAAGAAATCCTTAAATAGTATTTTTTTTTTACTCTCAAAGAACTGAAGTGTTCAAGATTTTAAAATTGTTTCTTTGTTTTTAAGTTAACACCCATGGTCAGCAGTTATAACCTAAAGATAACTCGGACTATTTCCCTTGCCCAGTTTCTTTTGGTAGGTGGTAGTGGTGGTGAGATTATTGTCTCTGTTACTCAGTCCCTTTTTATAAGCCTTCAAGTGCAGCTTGGTGTCCTAGATGAGGCCTTGATGGTGTCCAACTACTCAGTCAATACATTCCTTTGTAGTTTACAAAAAAACAAGAAAGGGATGGTTTTGTCACAAACTGTTTTTGACTAATTATACAGATCTGGTTCTGCCTCAGCACAAAGCCTTGCTGTTTTTGGCCAGGATGTAATAGGATGAAAGATTGGTAACATGCAAACGCAATAAATCAAGGGAAAGGAGTTAAAGCACTGGATTAAGACTTCACAGAGACTGCTTTGTTTCCAGGAACATCAGATCTCATGATGATTGGACAAGATACCTTGACAATTAGCCAGTTTCTAAGTTTCTTCTTCCTTTCATCGTTCTCTAAAGCTGTACATATTGTCACAGTTTATTTCCTAGTGGCGGGATGTTGCAACACACTCGGTATATCAATAAATGGGAAAAAATACATCTTGGAATGAAGCAAATTAAGCTTTTGGGTCCAATCATTTTTGCTTTGTACATAGGGTTTTAATAATATAATAATAAAGCTTGGTGAATTGGTGGTCAGTCCTTTCATATTATAAAATGTCTCCTTTAACGCAATTGTTTCCTGGTGACTTTATTGATACATCCATGCAGTTTTCTGAGCAAGAAAATGGGAGTGATCTTATATTGTCTTTCTGAGGATGATTTTTTGACTTTGCAATCTAGTCTACAAGTCAGTTTGATGTATGCATTAAGGCAACAGGCTAGAAACCAGAAGATGTAAATTCTAGTCCTGCCTTAAGCAAGAAGACAGCTGAGTGATCTTTTTAGCAAGAGCCTGAGGAAGAAGGCGAGGGTAAATTGTTTTTGAAAATCTTGTCAAGGAAATGACAGGGACTAATCCAGATAATTGCTAGGAGTCAAGGCATGCACACACACACAATCTAATTGACAGCCCTAGTGAACTAAGTCTAGTCCTGCTTAGCTTTTCGAGATTAGTCCAAGATTGGTAGGTGCTTCCACCGAATTAAGTATCTGTTTACTTTAAGTATCTAAATCTAATGTATCCTTAATCTGTGAATTTATAGGACAAATAGTAAATATTCAGTACAATGTCTTCTTTTTTTAATATACTGTTGTAATATTTTAACTTTCCTTGTCTTGTCTTTTTCCTTACTGGTTTCAATTGAAAACAAAAATGCTTGCTTAAATACAGATTCTAAATTTAAAATACAAAACCAATGAAGATGATGGGTAACATTCAACCTGATGATAGTTTTGTTAATCCTTCAATGTTAAAACTGCCTTTATTGATTGTCAGATATGCCAAAGGGATATAGCAACAGGATCTGCAGGAAAGGTCAAATAGGCAAGGATGATGAAAACAATACTGCATCGTGTTGTCATGACTAGCCCCACTCATTTTGTGTGTGCATCATGATATTGCATGCACAAAAGGGACAGCTTGCGGCAAAACAACATGATACTGCTTTCATTATGTTGATGAAAATGGAAGAAACCTCTTAACCTCTCTGAACCTTTGTTATTCCAAGTGTGACCTGTTCAGATTCAAGGATAAAAATAAAATAGTCCTATTAGGACAAAGAGGATAATAAAAGGATTACTTCCTGGCAAACGATATTTATGTTTATATTGTTTCCCAATAAAACAACTTAAGCATATTTATCTATTATGTATAATTTACCTCTAGAATCATAATGGCCACAATGGCTTTGAAAAAATACTGAATACATTCATAGAGGACAAATCCATCAAGAACTATTAATCTTGAAGACAAACTGTACCTCTGCACTGGGGACAGCATGCCTTCAGATACCAGTTGATGAGTGGAAGTAGAATAGCAGTGGAAGAGGACATATGTCTCCATCTCCTGCTTGCATTTGATTGGCTACTGAGAAGATCAGAAAGCATTTGGAAACACGGTTTAGATAGGAGATATCTGTAGCTTCAGTGGATGCTCAGATTTGGGAGGGTTATATCCAGAAAGAACACTGATACTAGCAAGATTTAAAATTATATGGCAAAGGTTTTTTAAAGTTAATTTGTAGTTGTATTACTGCTCTACCCAATGCTAAAAATTGGCTGTGTGTGTGAGTTTCTGTGTATATTTGTACTATGAGACTTACAAGATTGATGTCAGCCTGCCCAGGTAAACCAAACAAGGAAACTTGACTAGCTGAGCTAAATCTACTTTATTATAAGGCTACATTCCTGGTAAATAGATGGGGAAGAAATGGAGGTTATGACAGATTTTATTTTCCTGGGCTCCAAGATCACTGCACATTGGGACTACAGCCAAGAAATTAAAAGACACTTGCTCCTGGGGAGGAAAGGTATGGCAAATCTAGATAGCATTCTAAAAAGCAGAGACATCAGCCTGCCAACAAAAATGTGTATAGTCAAAGCTATGGTTTTCCCAGTTGCAATATATGGCTGTGAAAGTTGGACCATAAGAAAGGCTGAACGCCAAAGAATTGAGGCCTTTGAACTATGATTCTGGAGAAAACTCCTGCGAGTCCCTTGGACTACAAGGTGATCAAACCAGTCCGTCCTAGAGGAGATCAACCCTGATTGCTCTTTAGGAGGCCAGATCCTGAAGATGAAACTCAAATACTTTGGCCACCTAATGAGAAGGAAGGACTCACTGGAGAAGAGCCTAATGCTGGGAAAGATTGAGGGCAAAAGAAGAATGGGACGACAGAGAACGCGGTGGCTGGATGGAGTCACTAAAGCAGTAGGCGTGAGCTTAAATGAACTCAAGAGGATGGTAGAGGACAGGAAGACCTGGAGGAACGTTGTCCATGGGGTTGCGATGGGTCGGACATGAGTTCGCAACTAACAACAACAAAGGCTGCATCATTAACAGAATCTGGCAAGTATGAACGTACAAACTTTCCACCTCCACTTTTAACAATCTGATCAATTAGGTTGGGTTCTTCCTATATTTTTTTTTCTTTGACCATTAAGTCCTTGGGTGCTCCTCCATCCTACACAGCATCTCTTCCCCTCATCCCCCAATGGAATCCACACATTCCATTATATAAATTAAACTTAAGGTAATAAAATGGAAGGAGTAAAATGTGCAAAGGAAAAGAGAAAAAGAAAATAAAAATAAAGAATATAAAAAAGAAAAAAGAAATATATAATGAAGATACTTCCAATCTTCATCACAACAATTATGAATGAATTCTTCACCTTCTCTAAAGTTATATTTATCTCTTCATCCCTTATCCCATCTCATAACTATGAACAGATTCATAAAACTTAATATTTTCAATCTTGGTGTCAGCAGAAAGTCTAAAAAGTGTAGCCAGAAATAACTATATATCTTATTTTAATCCTTAACAAATAAACCAAATTTAAATTCCTTCCTTTTATTTCTAACAGTCTTAATCTTCAGTTCATTCAAATATTGTCCCAGGATTTGATTTATCTTCAATTCTAGTTTATCCCATCACACAGAGTTCTTCAAGAGTTTAACAAGCCTTTGTTGTAAATCCAGTAGGAAAAAAAATATCCTTGGTTTTCCAATTGTATTTCCTTTTTAAATTTAAAAATCCCAACCAGTTTTTTTTTGTAGGATCAGTGAAATAACCTTTTCTAAATCATTCTGTTGGCCTGTCAGTTATAAATCAATAACATCTTTTGACATATTAGTCTATGCATAAAAGCAAACATCATTACTGACTTCGTTTACTATGTGGCTATTATTTTCTGATTCCATTCTTCAGAAGTGTCCCTTAGTATTTTTTAAAGAGCCGAGGTGGCGCAGTGGTTAGACTCAGGGTTGGGTTCTAATTTTTTTTACTACCAGTTCTGTGGGCATGGCTTATTTTATGGGTGTGGCTTGATGGTCATGTGACAATTCTTTAGGATTTAGCAGAGGTACTGGTCTACCAGGCTTTTAACTACTTGAGAGCTGTACCGGACTACCCATTTATTTTTGCAGACACTGGTCTACCCATTTATTTTTGCAGGCACTGATCTACTCATGTATTTTTGCAGGCACTGGTCTACTCATCTATTTTTGCAGGCACTGATCTACTCATGTATTTTTCAGGCACTGGTCTACTCATGTATTTTTGCAGGCACTGATCTACTCATGTATTTTTCAGGCACTGGTCTACTCATGTATTTTTGCAGGCACTGGTCTACCCATTTATTTTTGCTGGCACCGGTCTACTCATTTGTTTTCTTTTAACACTGATCAGCTGTAGGGCGGCCCTTTGAAGCCCCGCAGCAAGAGTTTAAACAGTTTTTTTCCCTCTAGCCGTCAGCTGGGACTCAGGAGGCAGCAATAGATTTGGGGTGGGGCCAAATAAAAGGTAAGAATAGTGGGGGGGGCGGGGGGGCAGAATCGATTCGGTAACATCATATCATCACCGCTACCGTCTCAGCAGAACCGGGCTGAACCGGGAGGAACCCACCACTGGTTGGAGTGCAGGCTACTTCAGCTGACTGCTAGCTACAATTTGGCAGTTCAAATCTCACCGACTCAAGGTTGACTCAGCCTTCCATCCTTCCGAGGTCAGTAAAATGAGGACCCAGATTGTTGGGGGCAATATGCTGACTCTGTAAACGGTTTAGAAAGGGCTGTAAAAGCAGTATGAAGCAGAATATAAGCTTAAATGCCATTGCTATTGCTATTGTCATGACCATCTTGCAGGCCACTATATCTTTCCTCTACCTAAAACCTCTAGTCCCCTCTAGTGTCCAGTTTTTGAAATTGTGAAATTATTTATCTCTGTTGTGTTTTGGGAAAATCAAAACATGATCTATTTCCCATGAGAAGCTGCTTGTACTTTATAATTAATTCAAATATCTTGTTGTAAAGGTTTTATTTCATTTTAATCTGAATCCTTTCTCTGTTTATAACTTTCTAAGATTCTTAACTTTATAATTAAAGTTTCTTTCATTCAAGATTAAAGTGGCTTAAAACCTGGAAATTTCAAACTTGTTATTCCAAAGGACCAAAGGGTTATTCCAATAGCTTAGAAGTACCGTAGTTAATAAGCAATTTTTGAAAGTAATTAAAATGTGAGGTTTGTGAGTTTAGTGCTACTTAAAAATCTTTGCCACAATTATGAACAAGATGGCTAATACCAGTGTTCAAACCCAGAGAATACCACTGTGCTGCAGTCTCCTCACAGGGAGCAGCCATCCAGAACATGTGGGCAATCTCCCATTCTCTCCTTACTTGGAGAGGTTCTAAGGACCAAGTCTAGTCCCTGGTTCCTTGATTTTTGCTGCAGTCATCATCTCTGTTTTTGCAGACATCTACAGTTCACAATTCCTCCTTTGGATGTCTGTTTTACAACATATATGATTGAAATAGAACTTCTCCTCCTTATACTTATGCGGGTGTTTTTTCTGTGAACCAGTGAGCGTGGGTTTGAGATCTGCATTTGTGTGAGAGAAGCTTCCTTACACAATGGAAGAAACTCATGTGATAGGTCCTGCTCATCTGATTGTTATTTCTTTTCCTCAAATGTAGTCCTCTTAGTTTTTTTTAACACCGCAAGTTTTTATTCCCCCCTGAAAACAAAATTGTTCAGAACCACTTCAATTTTGAAAATGTTCAGATCAAACCCAGGCTTTCTATAAAGTTCTTTTGCCCTCTTGCCCTTTTGCCCTTTTGCTACAAAATACTGCAAAAGGGGAAGCGATTGGAAAAGCTGTGTTAGTACTGCAAAAATTGTTCTGTTCTATTCATCGAGTTCATCATTGCAGAAACCAGGGGTTTTTTTTGGCAAATGGAAAAATAAGTTCACAAAAAAGTCCAAATACCACTTTAAAATGCTATTGCTTTGCTAAGTGCCATCATCTTATTTCCCTTTTGTGCTTTTATGGCTCAATGTCATCCACATATGAACAGGTTCTGCTTTTTTGAAAATAAAAGTTCACTCACAACAATACCTTGATTTCATTCAATTGATTTTATTTACATGTCATAAAAGAGATGTTGAGACTCTAGAAAGAGTGCAGACAAGAGCACCAAAGATTATTAGGGGACTGGAGGCGGGATGGGATGGGGTGGGGTGGGGTGGGGTGGGGTGGGGTGGGGTGGGGTGGGATGGACTGGACTGGACTGGACTGGACTGGACTGGACTGGACTAGAACAGAACAGAACAGAACAGAACAGAACAGAACAGAACAGAACAG
>WNWU01000040.1:7609972-7633508 GCA_012654045.1 Ptyas mucosa | reverse complement strand
AGAACAGAACAGAACAGAACAGAACAGAACAGAACAGAACAGAACAGAACAGAACAGAACAACAGAGTTGAAAGGGATCTTGGAGGTCTTCTAGTCCAACCCCCTGGCAGCAAACCCTACACCACTTCAGACAAATGGTTGTCCAATGCCTTCTTAAAAACTTCCAGTGTTTGAGCATTCACAACTTCTGCAGGCAAGTTGTTCCATTGATTAATTGTTCTAACTATCAGGAAATTTCTCCTTAGTTCTAAGTTGTTTCTCTCCTTGATTAGTCTCCACACATTGCTTTTTTTTTCTACCCTCAGGTGCTTTGGAGAATAGTTTCAGTATGTCTAGTCTAGTGAAAAGAAGGATCACCTTCTAGTGAAAAGAAGGTGACATGATAGCAGCGTTCCAATATCTAAGGTGCTGCCACAAATCTATTCTCCAAAGCACCTGAAGGCCGGACAAGAAGCAATGGATGAAATCTAAGCAAGGAGAGAACCAACCTAGAACTAAAAAGAAATTTCCTGAAATCAAAAGAACAATCAACCAGTGGAATGACTTGCCCCGGAAGTTGTGGGTGCTCTAACACTGGAGTTTTAAAGAAGAGATTGGACAACCATTTGTCCTGAACTGGTGAAGAACGCTACAACTTCAAATCTCTTCTTTTTGACTGCATCAAACTTTTAAAAATCCCAATATCAAATAAATCTCATAATATTGAACTCTACAAGGAAGAAAACATGTTGATAATGCCTAGAAATTTATCCAATGCACAAAGTAACTCCAAAAACTAATTAACTTGCTTGAAAGTCTTCTTCTCTGGTGCTCCCTTGAAAACTTCCAACCCCAGTTCAAATATTGAGAGCTCACTTCTATCAGCAGTCCACTGTTGCATGTCTGGCATAGATTTCTTCTTTCAATATTATTTAATAATTCTTTTGGCTATCCCCGTTGTATGAAAGATTCACAGTTCTTGATGTCTAGATAGATTCCAAATGCTGGGGAAACAGCCAAGCAGAACATATGGATCTTTAACCAGCAGTAATCAATCTAAAATCATGTTAACAATCTGTGGATTTCAGCCCCAAACATGCCAAGAGTAAGATGAGCCCAAACTCTTATGAATCAGTGTTCCAGCAGAAGTCAACTGCATCCAAACCTTATTAAACATTCTTTGAGTTATCCAATATACACAGAATAGACGTTTCTGCTGCATTAGCCTGATTTTAAAATACAAAGTTATGAATTTCGCATTCTTTAAGGTAGTTATCCATTGATACAAACCTTTTGTAATTATTCAAATTATATATATATATATATATTTTTATTAATATAAATATATATATATATATATAAAAACAATGAATATGAACAATGGTGTGATCAGAAATAAAGTAGTGGTTATTCAACTAAAAAACAACCAACATTATACTCTATTAAATGACTAAATGTAACAAAAATGCTAATTTAAAAAATCCATATAGTACCAATTCAGTACCAATATGGAATTAATTCAATCCATAAGCTTATCATCATGTAGAAACATACCTCTTCATCTTTCCCTTTTTAGGCTATAGAGACATTTCAAAAATAGATAACAGATTCAAATTCTAAAGGTATTACTTAATATTAGGAGGATAGGTTCCTTTCTGCTTATGTAAGATTATCCTCTTTACCAAGCCCCAGGCTTGCTGGAGCTAAAACCTTTCATGAAATGATAAATTCCAAAGGCTGCTCTTTCATGAATTTCTATGTCTTCAGTATTGATGCACAGAGTTCAGCAAAATTGTGTGACTCAAGGAGCAAACTAGGACTAGACAAAACTATGGGCTAGTTTTGAAGTTACAGTGACTATTCCCTCTTAACAACCTGTTCCCAGCTACAGCCTAAGTTTTTTTTAAAATTGATTTATATGCCGCCCTTCTCCGTTAAGCAATAGCCTTCATACTTTTGTATATTTATACAAAGTCAGCTTATTGCCCCCACAATCTGGGTCCTTAGAAAGGATGAAAGGCTGAGTCAACCTTGAGCCTGGTGAGATTAGAACTTGCAGTAATTGCAGGCTGCTGAATGTTAATCACAGTGCCTTAGTCTACTGCGCCACTCAGGCCCCTTGAGTTCTTATATTGTCAGCATCCAATATCATTTCAAGGATGGATGGATTGATGGATGGACGGACAGATGGGTGGAGTTATTTCAGCCCATGTCAGCATAAATCCAAATTGGGGTCAAGGAACCTATGCATGACAATTTGTATTTTTTTATGCTAAAAGTGTAAATAAACATTTTAACAGGCAGGATCGAAAAGAGTCTTCTAACCCACAAATTTTGGGAGATGCAGAGCAGGTCATATTTGATTGAGGATTCTCAATTGTTTACTAATACTACTGCCCTGTACAGTTATTACCATTTGCTTCTTACTGATCATTTTAACACGCTACTTCTCTATTTGGTTATCCTATGTGGACATTATGCATTTGTCATGTTGCATCATTGGATTTCCTGTTTGTTACTTGTCACATAGTAATTAGCATATAGCTACTTTGACAGGATGCCTCGTGTAGATGGAATTCATTGCCGTTTGTATATTTTCTATCTTTGTGCTTTTTAAAGCTTTTTAAAGCTTTTCTAGCTTTAAGTCTGCACAAAGTCGCTAGAATTTAATATCAGAAAAATACTGTATTACTTAAACGTCTTCCGGTGGATTCTGTGAAGATAAATTGTGAAAGGAAGCTTGCAAATTGGGCAAGGAACATTAGGAAATGGGGAAAGGAGCTGATATACTAAAGAGGCTGGTCTCTAGCATTCATTTCATATCCTGTTGATGCTAGAAACTGCATTTCAGAGAAAATAACTCCCTGTAATGATTTAGAACATTTTACAATGTTTTTTATCATGAAAAACTCCTGCAAGGGCTCCAGGAGTGAAATCCAGCAGGTTCTGACAGGTTCTAGAGAATCGGTAGCAGAAATTTTGAGCAGTTCTGAGAACTAGTAGCGGAAATTTTGAGAAGTTTGGAAAACCAGCAAATACCACCTCTGACTGACCCCAGAGTGGGGTGGGAATGGAGATTTTGCAATATCCTTTCCCCAGAGGTGGGAAGGGAATGGGGATTTTGCAGTATCCTTCCCCTGGAGTGGGGTAGAAATGGAGATTTTGTAGTATCCTTCCCCTGCCACGGCCACCAAGCCACGCCCACCAAGCCACACCATGCCCACCAAGCCATGCCCACAGAACTGGTAGTAAAAAAATTTGGATTTCACCATTGCAACAATCTGTATTCTAACTAACCTGGAACACATGGATTTAAGGAAATGTATAAAACATGTAATAAGCCACAATTTATCCATCTGATTTGATATTGTATGAGATCAGTATATATCATTTTTACATCAAAGTTGATGTAAATTCACCAAGTTGAATACTGAAAGAATTGCTTACAGAGATGGGTGGTGGTGACGTAGATTTGAGAAATCTTGATTATACAAATACCAGAATTGGGATACACACATGAAAGCCAATTTGGTTTAGTGGTTAAAACACCATGCTAGAAAACAGGGGATTGTGAAATCAAGTCCTGCCTTAGCCAGCTGGATAACTTTGGGACAGTTACTCTTTCTCTGCCCAATTTACCTCACAGAGATGTTATGGGAAAAATAGGAAGGGGAAGATGTGTTGGATATGTTCTCAGCCTTGAGCTATTTGTAAAACTAATAAAGATGGGATATAAATAAATGAATAAATCAGTCAGTCAGTAAATAATCTGGTCCCTGAGCAATAGCCTGGGTTCTGCTTTTGATTCATACAAGGATGGGCCAGCCATATCATTCATGTCAGTAGTATCATAATCACAGAAGTTATTGGCCAGCTTGGAGCCCAAGCTTATCAAATTGGGTCCTTTCAACATTCATTCAATAAAACCCAGAAGATTCTAAGCATTCAGATGGAAGGACCAAAAACTGTTTCATTTCTTTGGTAAATAGAACAGTATAGGGCTGTGAGGGTGAACCTTTTCAGCAGTAAGTGCACTCATCTGGGTCACAGCCCAAAAGAGGAACTGCCCAGGCACATGTGGGCCCCTGAAAATGAACATCTGGTTTCTGGTGCATGCATGTACACCGGCCAGCTAGTCTTCCGGGTTTCTGGCATGCATGCGCACACGACAATCAGCTGGCCAGCGTGCATGATCATGCAGGAAAACAGAAGACCAGTTTTGTGCCGCATGCACAAAGGTCAGCTGATCATCATGCATCCAGAAACCCAGAAGAGGAACAGGAGATGCTGCGTGTGCCAGACAACATGGCTCTGGGTGCCACAGGTTCCCCATCATGGGTATAGTGAGTAATTTTTGCACCACAGTATGATGTCTTTTCTGGTGTGGATTTAAGGTGCATTGGCAAAGTCTTTCAATAACATATTAGTTCAAAAACATATTCAAGAACTTATTGGTTCTTTCCAGAAGATAGATTGCCATTTTAGTATCAAACATCAAAAATATCCACAACTGCGTGATGGGTTGTAAGAGTTGCTAGATTGCTTATAAGATGAAGTTTAATATTTGCATTCAAGAAAACCTGTCCCTCAGATTGGGCTTGCTGATATTTCCACCACCCATTCCCCTATCACATGCTACGTGACTTGTTTACTTGTTTGCGTCAGGTACAGAAACTGAAATGGGTTCGTATTTTTTGCAGCTGATCTAATAGCTGGAATAGTATGATAGCTGGAATTCCCAGCCATTTTGGGCAAATAGGCATATTTGGAATTTTAAAAGTGTTTTTTGTAGCTAGTCTAATAAAATTGTAGCTATGGTAGCTATGGTCAGCTATAAAATACCCTTTTTTAAAAAAAAACTGGTATGGTTGTTGTCCATCAATACTCTTCAAACCTTCAGGATGCTTCTTCTCTCTGCTCTAATGGTATACTTGGTTGTTGTTGTTGTTTTGTGTCTTTGAGTTTTTTCAGTCCTGGTAATAGCCTGGACTATTTCCTGTAGTTTTTTTGGCATGGATTTTTCAGAAGTGGTTTGTCCTGACTGAGAGTGATTGGTCCAAGGTTACCAGGCTGGTTTAGAGCCCCAATGTGGGATTAGAACTCACAATCTCCCAGTTTCTAGCCATTGCACCAGACTGATACTCAATGTTGTTCTATGTGGACCAAATTGGAACTATTGTCTGTGCAAGTAGGCAGCACAATTTTGTTGTCACTTGATGTGCTGAAATGGAAATTTTAGAAGGAGTAAGAATGGAAGGAATTTCTTTATGTTGACCTATCTCCTAAAATGACTAGAGAAGTGATGAAAAACTTAGTCAAGCCACAGGATTGCTAACAGCCAGCAAAACTGAAGCTGGTTCATCATTTTTTATAAAAAATGTTTTTCTATTTAAAAATGAAAGGTTTTGAATGAGTCTGGCACTGTTTCACTGCACGCTCGAGCTGCTCCCTAGTTCCACAGTGTCAACAGAACAAATCCTATAGAACTGTGTTGTGTTTGCTTTGAAGCTGTAAATGTTGTGGAGTCAGGACAACATCTGTGATGCGCTGTGGGGTTGTGGTGCTCTGGGAATAAGTGCTCCACAAGAAAAGGTTTCCTTGAAAATAAAAGCCATCTGGCTGCTCCACTGTAAGCATTAGGCCTTGAGTTTGCAGCATTGCTTTGAGAAATGAATGTTGCCTTTGGCTATAACCTGAGTGCATCAGGAAGGAAGCTACATCCTTCCCGTGCAACTAAAAACCCCAAATGTAGAGCACTGCTGACCTCTATCTCTCTCTACAGCTCAGATCCTGTCTTAAACTCAAGCTGCTGGCCGGACCAAAACGTGTCCAGTCATTAAATTAATAATCAGGCTTAACATTTATATAGTACGTCTTAATAATGAATTCCACATGGCAGCTGGGACGTTGGCACTGAGAGGAGAATAGTTTATAAAAGCTGACTGTGAATTTGTAACTGAGGTGATACTCGAATGGGAGTTATTTCAGTCTTCCTGCAGTTGCTGCTGTTCTGTGTTAGCTCTCAAATTCTAAAAGGGGAAGTAACTGCCAAAAGTTATTATGCTTGTTCTGAGATAGTCTCCCAAAACATGGAGTTCTGTTCCAAAATCAATTAAACAGAAGTATACTGGTATAAGAAAGTTTGATTTCTCCCAAATTCAATTGGTAACATTATTCTCCAACGTCAGCAGCACATGGGGCCCTAATAAGGGTAAAGAAAGCTGGGACCATTTGTTCATGTATTGTACAGAAAACAAGATCTGAAGTAGTAGAGCTCTCTCCTTTGTTTAGTTCTTCAAGCCCAGAAGTGGGGTTTGAGTCGTGGTGTCACAGCTCAGAGGCTAGGTGTCTTGCATGCCAAAATGCTCATATTTAATTGCTCATACTTTTTAAGTGAAGGGTTTTATCCTGCTAGTTGTGACCAACTTTAGGGAGCAACATTTACCTCTGCTTCTTAACCCAAAGAGACAGCATTGTCCAGAGATGTTTCTACAGTCATGTGGCCAGCATGACCTCACGCTGCAGCACAGAGTACGGCAAAACATGGAATGCTTCTGCATGCTTATATGTGATACCTATTCATCTGCTTGAATTTGCATGCTTTTGAACTGCTAGGTTGCCAGGACACGTGATGGGAGCTTACTCCATCTTGCAGGACTTAGGCCTCGAACTGCCAAGCTGTAGACTTTTAATGGTCTAAGACTCAGCATCCTAACCACAGAGCCACCACATTCCCCCCAGATACTTCTAAACAGGGTTAGAAAATTCTGTGTCTGAATCTCTAAACATTATTGATACTCACTAGCAACTCTGCTTAGCAACTTTCACTGAAACCTATAGTTATAACTAGCATGAATTAAAAACCAGAGTTTGCTTGTGTAGCAACTTCAAAACCACTCAAAAGCTACAGCTGATCCAGACTGTGACAGTAACACACATGCCATGGTATGCACTCTGGTTGCCAGTTGATGTCGGGGTATAATTTAAAGTGCTGATTATCACCTATAAATCCCTTTATGGTGTAAAGCCTGGTTAATTGAGGGCCTGCCTGTCTCCGAGAATTTCTGCCCATCCAATAAGATTTGGCATACCCCTTCAGTTAAACAATGTAGAAAAGAATATCTTAGAGAAACATACCTTCACTGACTTGGAGCTTGCCCTCTGGAACCGTATCCCCCTAGAGATCCCACAGTGAAGACTTTCCAGAAAACTTAAATTATTCTCCCAGACTTTGAATAGGATGACGGTGAGCTCCATAAGTTTTGGTTTTGTCTGGTATGGGTTTTTTTTCTTTCTCTGGATGCATATTCCTTTGTCCTGTTACATTCCTGTTCTAGCTTTCTAGCTGTCAAGAGCACTCAATTCTAATTTGTAAGAGTTCATAGTGAGTGTAAGTATAACTACACTGAGCAAGTTTAATGTTTATACTTTATGGACATTGATGTGGAAAATAGGAAGGTGTGTGTGTGTGATTTAACTAGGAACATGAACTTCATAGATTTCTCTATTATTGGAGCTAACAGTGACCAATTTGCTTAAAGGAGGAAGAATCAAATATATCTTCCAATATTTCCAGTTTGACACTGGCATCGGAACATGTAGCATTTAGCTATAGCATTTTTCCTTTATTCAGTCTCCTTCAACAGGAATAATACTGGAAATCATCTGCCATCCCCAATTCAAAATCTCTATGGGAGCATTCCAGATCTTGCCAGTACAGGAAAGGGAATTTTCCAATCTGAAATGAATAGAAAGAACACCATTAGAAGCAAGTAAACAGAACCTCTCTCTCAAAGGCTAACTTGCTGATTTTCAAAATGCTAGACAGTTACAGGATAAAGAAACTCTGTATACCTTCTGAAACTAAGGAAGTCCTTGTATATACAGACACTGCTCACCTCATTCCCCTCCGTGAGGTGGGAAACATATTCCTTCAAACGTTTCCCAGTGTCCAGGAAACCAGGCTGTCCTCTGTAGCTCACAAACTTGGCACTTCTTTGGAACAGAAAGGAAGAACCGAGCTGCCCTCTGGAGGTGAGAGAATATCCTAGTTCATAAACATTTTTTTTCTTAACCTTTGCATGAGCACACATAGCTTAGCTATGTCCCACAGAGGTGAAATGGAATTACAGGTCAGTAATCTCAGAAGTTCACTGCTGACCTACGTGGAATTTGACTTCATTTTATTAAAAGCTTTTAGACCATCCCAAAGACTCTCCCACTTTTTTATATTTTATATTTTTTTATATAATTCAATCAAAATATATTTATATTTCTGTTGAATTATATAGGCACGGTGTAAAAGAAGATCTGCATTCCAAGCTTCATTTACTATTCTGTAGTTTGTCGTTTAATATGATAGCTGCTGATTGGGTGAAAATTGCTTTTCTGTAGAGCATCCCTGGGGTGGTGTTGAGCTTGTCCCAATCTGGCCAGTCATAAAAGAAGAACCTTCATTGATGTTTGTAATGAAAGGAATACTTTTATTAAAGCAAGTGGTTACAAAGCAGAGAAAGATCCCAGATCTGAAATTTGCGCACGAAAGCTGCCTACTTACTTCCCTCCTTTCTCTGGTTCTTCTCTGTTATCTCCCTAGTGTCCAATTAGATTCAAAGGTATTGTGTTAGTAACCATTCTGGTGTTTGGTGACCTCCGTTGGTTCACATTCCATTCCCAGGCTTGCAGCCTTGGGGTCGGTCAGCCAAACCACTCAAAGTGGTTTCTGTTACTTGTCTCCCTCTTCCCACCTGACAGTTCCCTTCCCCCACAATTCATGGCAGTCTGGCATCAGTGAAGCAGCAATGCAGCGAAGTATGATGGCAGCACTGACACATGGGGAAAAATGGAAACCAGTAAAAGGCAAATTGACTAACCTACCTCACAGGGTTGTTAGGAAAATGAGTGGAGGGATTATTGCATATGCTGCCTTGCGCACCTGCACAAAATTAAATATCATTTTAATTTAGAAGCAAATCAATCAAAAGTGCAATTTCTAATGACTTAATAGTCATATCCATATATATACTCATGTATTATTTGCTATTGACTTCCCATTGTGGTCTACATTTCCTGATACCTCTCCATTGAAATACTCATCAGATCTGAGCCTGCTTAGGATCTAGGATCAGCCAAGTTAGCCAAAAGCCAATTTGAGGTATGGGTATCACCAGTCTAGTTGCTTAGAGCAACTGTTCTACTCATCTCTTCTGTCTCTTATTGGTTTTTCATGGAAACATGTACAGGTATTAAGCCATTTATAATTTTGCATGCAAAAAACAAAGCAACCGTGCAAAGCAAATGCTACGCACGCTTGATTAGCAGCATTGCATATCTCTGATTCTTTTCTGCAGAGCAAACTTTCTAGCCTGACTGGCTGAGGTATGACCATGTAGACCAGGGGTGACAAACTCGTAGCCAGCGGGCTGGATGCATCACACACTGACCATGCCTATGCCCGGTTTAGCAAAGGGGAAAAAGTCACGATACATCACGTGATGCCACCGTGACGATGTGAGTTTGACACTCCGATGTAGACATTTTAAGCAACTGTTCACATAACACTGCTGGATTCTGACTGGCTCATTTCTTCCTAAGTCTTTCTACTCAGTAGACTTAGATATTGGCTTACTTAATGGACAAACTACTAAATAATTAGTAAGTACTAGATATATAACATTCCAGTTTCCATGGCATGTATACTATGAATGTATATCCACTTTCCCTAATATGCTGTCTCCAGACTTAGAATGGTGGTTAGGTATTATGGAACTTGAAGTACAACCTATTCAAGGTTAGGGAAAGTTGTTTTGTAGGTATCTGTAGAATAACTTAATGTGTGGAGAATCCTTGAGGCTTAATCAAATTTACAGTAGACAAAGCAGGTGAGAAAGGAAAGAATGTTGTTATTAGTATCTTGTCAGGTTAGAAATTTGTCCCTGACTTTACCCAGTGCTCATAGAATAGATTTCAGATAACCCTGACCAAGACTAAAGTGGTACAGCTTTATATTTCTTCTTTGCTAGGCAAGAATCCCACAAAATTGTTGCAGGCAATGGCTAGTGTTTTCCACTTAGGAAACTCAAGATAATCCTGTCAATCAGGTCATTTGGATGAGTATGAAGAAGGAAGCTATGATAGTCCTTGTGGACCAGAGAAACATCAGATTGCATTGGAAATGCTTCCCAGTTTCAGATTGTCTGACAGCTCCCTCAATTTGGTGCTGTCCAGATGTGCTGCGATTACAACTCCCAACAAATCATTGGCTGTCTTGCATGGGGATAACTTATAGTTGAATTCATAGCATTGAGCTTTAAATGAGGCAGCTGTAGTATTGGATGACTTTATAAGAAATGGGCTTCCCTATTGCTATTGCAACATTTAAAACAAGAATTCTTCAGTTGTTGGTGAACTTCAAGGCATCACAAGTGGTTATCCAACATTTTCTGGAACAAGCCGAATCTGTTATAAATGAAAAAAAAGAAGAAGACCTAGACTGCTGATTAATTCCATAGAAGTGAGGGAAAAAATATGCATACAGGTATTCCTCGACTTACGACCACAACTGAGCCCAAAATTTATGTTGCTAAATGAGACCTTGGTTAAGTGCATTTTGTCCCATTTTATGACTTTTCTTGACACATTTGTTAAGTGAATCACTGCAATTCTTAAATTAGTAACACGGTTGTTAAGTGAATCTGGTTTCCCCATTGACTTTGCTTGTCAGAAGGTCACAAAAGAGGATCACATGACTTCAGGACACTGCAACGGTCATAAATGTGAGTCAGCTGTCAAGCATCCAAATATAAATCACGTGACCAAGGAATAGTGCAATGGTCATAAGTGTGAAAAATGGTCATGTCACTTTTTTTCAATGCCATTGTAATTTTGAACAGTCCCTAAATGAACTGTTGTAAGTCAAGGACTACTTGTATAATGACCTATATTGGTAGCTTATAATAATAAGTTATAGTAGCATTTTGAAGATTATAAGTTCAAAACCTCTGATATAAAGAATGCCAAGGCCAGTCCCTTAATTTCAAGAGAGTGGAAATATTCTAAATACTGACCAAATTCATCACATTTTAATAGCACATTCTTTGAAAAGTCAATTCCAGGTTATTTCTTGTCCACTATTGTTTCTGGCAGTCCTTTTCCTTTTTGCTATCTCAAATATATATCTCCCTATATCAAATACGTATTAAAGAAATAGATCTTGAATTTTTGGAGCTGTACCCTGGAAGAACCCTGACCTGGAAAGAATGTGAAAGCCCACAATAAAATAGAATATATATGTTATGATTGTTGATCCAGTGCATATTCCAAGGAAATGTGGCATAGACTGTCAATCCACAAAATAGCTGATGCAAGCTTTTACCACTTGAAATTTCCATCAATAAAAATCTGAAAGGAATGTGCACAGTTCCTTTACCTTAACAAACGGTTTTCATTGATACATGGAATGAAATTAGAGAAACTCTTTAGAGCAGCATCGTCTTTGCTTGTTTTGGTGCTATTTTTCATTGCTTTGTTTTTTCTGGTTTTTGGAAAAGATTTTTTTAAGGTCATCTGACTTAAGGGTAGGGAACTCTGGGAGCTTCACAAAGTAAAATAGAACACAAAAACAAAAAGTAAATAAGAATACCATAACGTTAATTTATCAATTACAATATGATTACAGGATGGCAATCCTGGACAAAACTTTTTAAAGATCTTTAATGTTTTGAAAAATTTTATAATGTAAGTGTTGAAAGTGTTGATTAATGATTATTGTTTTGTAACAATAATCTACCATAGTTTCATAAAAAGCAAAGTTGTATTCCAGTCAGGGCTTGATGGCTTAGAGCAGTGATGGCTAACCTTTTGCCGTCACGTGCCAAAAATGGGGGAGCATGGGGAGGGGGAGTCACATGCACATGTGCCCACACCCATAATTCAATGTGCCCCGCCCCACACACATGTGCGCGTGACTCCCCCCTGTGCTCCCATAGGCCATCAATTTGACGCCTCTGGCTTAGAGTAAGTTGCCATTAGCCATGCAGTTTTTGTGGCTTTGTATAGCACTGTCTTCATCTAGAATGAAAACTTCAGAGCTCACAGTTTTTTGGTCAAAATAATTTTGAATCAATATTTGGATTGTACAGCATTTATTGGTTGGCTTTGTCATCTAGTCATGAAACTTCTTCTTTCCTTTTTTTTAAATCAGCACTGATTTATGAGTCAATGACAAATCCTGTGATTCCTCACATTGAGCAGCTTTAAATTTTTTCTGAAGTCATTTAAAACAAAGGTTTTTTGTTTTTTGTTAAAAAACAAAAAAAGGTAGTTGACAAAAGAAAGCAAACAAGTAATCTGTGTGAATTATAGAAGTAAATTAAATAAGAAAAGACTGATAAGATTTGGGCCAGTCCATATATCTATCTAGGTGATATGAGAGGAGAACAGTTCCAAATCATGCACCTAATTGTGTTTATAGATTTATCCACAAATTAGTGTAATTTTGGTATGTTTTATTTTGGAGGCAAATTTATAGTCTTAATGTAAAATACCATTCATTCTTCTAAGTTAAAGAAAATAAAAAGAAAGATGAGATAAGAAGAAACATTGCTCTTGGCAGCCATTATCTTAATGGCTTTACAATTTCATCAGTGGATTTTCTCTCTTTACAAAGTTTGGAATATCAGCTCAAAGGACTCATATCTCAAAAGAACAATACCATAAATGCTACTAAAGACAACAAGTCTAGCTGATCATATTTTTAAATAAATAGAAAACATAACATTTTCCTCTAAAAAAGAAGGTTTTCTGAAAATCAAGAAGTTTGTCTTCACTAATCAAATAATCTCTAACAGCATTGGGAAAGAAAACCTGAGAATTACCAGCCAACATAGTTATAGGATGGACAAAGTTAAATGGTAATATACAAGTGAAACTTGCATTACATTTAGTTTCTAAGATAATTCTCCCACCAGAGAAGGATTCCTTATAGGATCTCCCAGAGTCATCCATCCATTGCTAGTTGAAGGCATGGTTTATATCACTTACTGATGGTTGGGTGATGCAATGATGACTGTACTCAGGAAATGACTTATCAGTTCCTCTGTAGAACATTAACTGTTCCTCTGTAGTATTTTTATGTTGTTTTTATTTATTTTGACTGACAAACACATTGTCTTTCCTAGAAGCAGGAAGATGGAATATATATATAGATGAATGATATTAATGTTGGTTTTGATAACAATATTCCATCATTACTCTTGGACACTCCACCTTCCAATTCCATTTTTTCCCCAAAAGAAACCAACTCATAAAGCAAGTAAATTGATGATAGTTAATTTGTTCAATAATTCTTTTCTCAAATTTAAGATTGCTGGAACTTTAAGATGTCATTTAAAGTCACACTTCTTACCAGAAGACAATAGAAGATTCACATCAGTTTTTGAAAAGGATTCCAAGAAGGCTTGGGAAACAAGAGTCCAGTACAGTAGCTTACTAGGAAGCATTATTGAGGCTTTATTTTACAGATAAAGCTCATTGAGGATAGAAACCTCCTCCATACAGCAAGTCTTATGCGAAATATTTTTTTTAAAAAACCTAGAAAAAGAATCAATAAAGCCTTTGGGTCAGGGAACCTTCTTGAAAGATTCTGTGGAAAAGGTATAAATGGAAAACAGTTTTTGGACTATTCACTAAGAATAGTGAAATTCTATTCTTCTTGGAAATATTTCATTTAATTTCTTCAAATTTAAGACATAATCTGATAAAATGGAAAAAGAATTGAAAAAGTGATGGAATTGGCAGAGATGGCAAAGTTAACTTTTAATTAGGGGGAAAAAATTATAACTAGTTTTGTTTCTACCTGGAAACAACTTCTGGACTTTCCACTTGAAAGAGATAAAAATGAAATTTTGATTTTGGGTTTTGCTGATTAAATTGCTTCGAAGCCAGAAGGGCAGCAAACAAATTTAATAAATTTAATAAATAAATAGTTATAGAAGTGTCTTACTATTCTTATACAAATGCAAAGTACAATTTATAATTTTACTATGTAATTTACTGCTCTGAAAAAAGTTGGAAGTCACTGTCTTCTTTTCTCCTTTCCTTCAATGCTTTCCCTTCCCCTTTTTCCTTTATTATATTGTCTTCATTTTTGTTGCATTTTATATTAAGAATTTTTTTTAATTTTTTTAAAAAGGTATAATCCAATAAGGAAGACAAAGCATCTGAGAGATTACTTGGTTTATCACTACAAAAAAGGAAAGAATATTCCAGCAAAAAAAATGGCTGAAAGGATGACTGTGAATGGAGCTAGATGGCTCAGGGGCAAGATAGCAATATATTCTGTTTCCAGGGTCAGATTAAATTTCATATGTCTGTATTTTAAGTTAATTCATTTATTTGGGCTAAACTGGCAAGAGATATATGTCTTACATCAGAATCTTCAAATTATGCCATCTGGGTTATACGGTTTTATGGAGGAGGGCAAGCACCAGAAGACTTTTGCTGTTTCAATTTTGCAGGCTGCTTTGTTAAACATTTTACAAATATTTTAGAATAAATAGTATTTTAATGGTCTATAAAAACTTTGTGTTTCTGTGATTGATCTCTAATGTAGAGCAACATTTTGAGGCACAAAGAAAATTGAGTACAAAAGTCATTTCAAATAACAAAATATTACATTATTGCTTTATTAATCATGGTTAGTGTAAGCCAAACTTGGCTATGTTCAAACATTACACTAAGCTCAATACACAACCAGGAATTATCTCTTCTTGCAGAGATCAAGGTGTGCCACCTAGTACATGTATTCAGGTATTTCTCCAGTACAATTTGGAGAAAGGAGATGTTCCTCATTGTTCATGACAAGTTCTGTATGCAGATATTGTCTACATAGGACTTATGGCTTATGGAGTGATGTTTGTATCCAGCCAAAGTACCTAATATTGAGTGCTCTGTTTGATTGACAACAATTCTGTGGTGTGCTAGAGAAAGGGCAGCTTATCCCAGCTCTCTTACCTAGGATTCTTTTAGCTGGGAAGCAAGAGAAGTATTGAAGCTTAGCAACCTCTAAATTCAAAGCATGTCCTCTACTTATTGACCTATTGCCCCTATTTGCTTTACAGACTTGATAAGTGACGGTAAACAACAGCTGGTTTAGAAACCCTTTTGTTGATTTCTTGAAGCTCCCTGCTATCTTTGTAACAATCTCTAAATGTAGCCCAAATGTTAACTGCCTGCTGTGCTGATTCTGGAACATCTCAAACCATGGCATACCATGATAGATCAAAATGCAGATCATTTCCTGTTTCAGATGAATGATGGCATTCATAGTTTGGCCTAATGGCCTTTGACTTATTTATCAGTTAACCCCCTCGGTTTCCTCCCTCCTCTAAAAACCCAAATTCTGTTTGATCCTTCAGTTAAGCTGTTGAAGTTGAAACACTGTTTGACTAACTACAGCTGTTCCCTCAGTTTATAGCTGATAGTTCTTCTATGTTTATATATTCTTCATTGCCATCTTATGTTGCTAGGAGGACAGAAAACTCAGAGATTGAAATATTTTCAAACATTATTTTTGTGCCAATAATTTCCTTAAAAACATGGTTTGGTCACATTCCTTTTAAATTTCTTAAAATGCCAGGATTTTTCCACCGGTTGCTTGATACTATATTCTTCTGAAACCAATGTCCAAATTGTGTAGGGTCTGGTGGCTACATGGGTTGTCATTTTTTTTTTGTCAGAGTACTGTTCTTTAACATCCTTGAAGTATGGAGAGGCACTGATAGGAAAAGCTTCAGCTGTTGAATTTTATCTACCATATGACACTTGAAAAATAAGAGGGCTCTTACCTAAGGGAAAACATCCATCAAACCTGATATGAAAAGAACCAGCCTGTCTGATATGAATTGCAAGCTTACAAAATGAGAAACCCCTCAACTGTGCAAGTCTGCCAATAGAAAATCATTCACTTTTCTTAATCCTGTCTTTTCATCTTAGTAATAGACTGGTAACAACATTAAATGATTACTCCCCTTTGGAATTCAAAAGGAGCTTTGAAATCCCATTTTGATAATTATTGACTGTGAGGAACTAAATTGAACTAATATATTGGGGAACTAATTTTTCCTCAGAACCACTAAATAACCTACTTATTATCCTCCACCAACCAGAGCCATTTTATTTAAAGCTCACTTACAGTACTAATTTCTGGTGTTTCCTTCCTCCTAATGAATTTCTATTCTAGTATCCAAGGCTTAAATACAGTTCATTCTGTGTTTTATCAATATAAGACTTCTAAAACAAATTGTACAATTTTAGTGCTCCTTCTTCATAATACACACTTTTTACCTGCTATTTTGTTTATGTTTGGTATGCTTGCAACGTTAGACTGAATACAGTTGCTAGAAAAGTAGTTACATTGATTTCAAGAGTTCTCTGTGAAGTAATAAGATCACCTGATTTTATGTAAAATTTATCATGGCTAATCTGGTTATATCAAACAGTTCAGGCACACAAAACTCAATGGAGGATAGTGCTGAAAGTGCATTCCTGTGGTCCCAACCACAACTGGCTGGACCTGTATTTGTCATAGTGCAGTCAAGAGCAAATGGCTTATTTCTTTCATCAACTCAAAATTTAATCTGAAGGGTTGGGGGACTCTCCAGAGATATTTTAGATTGCAGTTTGTTGACGCAATGGGAAACCTGTACACAGATCATTGGAAGTTAGTGTTATACATGGAAGTACAATTCACTTTCCTGAATGCCAGCCTGCCAAAGAGCCTAGTTGCCCACCCTCCCACCTCTCCAAAAAAAAATTATTCAGTTTGCTATCGTCATTTTGCCTTTGTTTTGTTCACTTTTCCATATATTGAAGGATTTCTATCCAGGACTGTGCCCTGTAGAAATTTATGAGTTTATTTTATTAAGAATCAATATTTTATGTGCAAGAGTTAAGACTCACAAGTGTTTTTAGGGTGTTTGATGGTGGGTAGCTCGGAGTTGAATCTAACATCCCAACACAACCACTTTGTAAAGGTAGATGTAAATCAAAAATGGTTTCAATAGAAGAGGATATCTACAGCTCAAGGTTGAACTGTGGAGCTATTGTTGCTCTTTGAGTGTGGTTATTTGCTTGCAGCCATTTCAGTACCCAACTAGATAACTTCATTATCAGAGTATGATTTTTTTCTCCCCTGAATCAATAACCAGCAAATAATTTTTTTTTTGAAATCTGGGGTTCCTTGATCAAACCCAATTCCTACCAATTTTTAGTTATTCACAAGAGGTGTTTTTCCCATTTTTGTCCCCGCTGTGTTTAGCAAGAAACACACCTGCTATTTGTCTTTACAAGCACTCTTGTTCTGAATTATCACTCATCCTTTTGAAGTCCGGGTTTCTGATATTGAGCATGTTGACTCACAGGCAAGTCCCAAATGTTTTGCTTTCCATAAGATGGCATGGAGTTTTATATTTTCTGTAAACGTGTCTGAAAGAACAGGAGCGGGCTTCTGAGTCAGCCGTGGTATAGCAGCCTCATACTCTGCTGCATTTGAAACAATTTACACCGTACAGCCATTTCCTTTCTGAACAGCCTAAATAACCTCCTTTCTCTCTTCTCTCTCCCCCCCCCCACCCCGCCCCTTTAGACGGGGCTGCTTTGCCATTTGCACCCCTGGGCAGCAATTATCCCCTCTCTCAGCTCCTGCCTACCTCTTTTGCACTGTGGGATGCTTATTATTCACAGGATGACAATGCTCCTTTGATCATTGACTAGCAGCCTGAACCATGTGACCCTGTGAGGGGCGGGTCTTCGGTAGTAACATAGCCAGGAGAATAGAGAGTTTCAGCTGCTTGGGTAAGTCTCCTGAAAACTGCCTTTGTTCTTTGAGATAGAATTCAAACTTTTGCTGCTCCCCCCCCGCTTACCAATCTGCTTGCAAGATAGTTTCTGCTAGCCTTTTCCTCCCCTCCCTGGCTTCAGGTTGCTCTGCCATTCTGGCTTTGTGCAAGGGAAAGGAGGGGTGGGCAGGAAGGGTGGGCTGGGTTCGAGCAAGGGAAGAAATCCTTGCGTTTCGTGGGCTGTTTTTGTGACAAAGCCATCGGTGTGGGGTGTAGTGGGGGGGGGGGAGAAAGAGGGAAGGTTCTGGATGTCTTTCCCATTCGGAGGTGTAGTTTGGGTTGTAGGTATGTACAGGTTCTTGCATTTTTAGTTACACTAGCAAGAAAGCCTTCGCAGCCTCATGCTTGGAACTTCTGTATCCAGAGACACGGTCTGGAGAATGCAGCTTTCCATGTCTTAACCAGATTTCTTTCTGAAGGAAGAAAAGGGCTTTGTGCCTCACAGCTATCTCTTTGTAAATATTTGGCCAATACAGCCGAGTGTGCTAATTTCTGCTCTCCCCCCCCCTTCCTCTTTCTTTCTCTGCTTTCCTCCACTCTGCCCAGCGTGTTGTATTCTAAAAAGGAGAGACAAGCCCTTAACTGTAATTCCTCCCCACCATCCCCTCTCTCCCTCTCTCTCCCTTTCATTACTTATTCCTGTAATGAACCATCTGGCTTTGAGAAAGCAACAGTATGGGTGCCTGGCTTTTCCAGTTTTGGTCGAATGTAAGCCCTGGACTTCTATGTGTCTTGGCTTTTAAATCCTGCCGTTTCTCTGTGAGCTTTTTTCACCATTGAGCTGTGCTAAATACAGCAGTGTGGCTGGGGTTTTGCCATTTCTTTGGGGGTTTCATGAAATATAGCCAGAGCTATTCCTATGCTTTTTTTTAAGGGGTTTGGGGGAAGGAAGAAGACAGTATATAAGGAAGGTGTTTGCCCTAAATTTTCTTAGAACTGATTGTCTGGTCTATCCTCGTGCAACAGCATAATGTTGTGGGGACACATAACAGTGTATTCAACATCCCTTTTTGTTTGAATGGGGATCAGTTTAATATGCTACAATTTCTATGCCATTTATATATTCTTAAACAGTGTAGCAAGTATTCTAACTATGCAAAACTAATTTTGTCCTGAGTCAAGTTTACAATGAAATCTAATGCTCGAGGAAGTAATATGGCCTATTGTAGGCTAGTTGGGTATAGGGACAGGATTCTCACCCACCAACTCACCTCCTTTCTTTTTCCACTTCAAAACTCTGCTTCCTAACTGAGTACCTGTACATAGTGATGGTGATGCTGCTGGTGGTATTTGTGTGCTAGTTTTTATAGTTGCAGGGACTACACAAAAATATGGCAGCTGCAATAAATTACATTTCAAGTGCAGCACTTAAAAAGGGCACACAAAATATAGAAGCATAAGGTACAAAGAAATACAAAATACTCTTATTTGTGAGGTGAAGAGCCAGGGACAAGAGAATCTGGGATTTCCAAGAATGTGCTAATTGAAATTATTGAAATGGAGATGACTGTTGCATTCTACAGCCACTTTCAGTCACTTGCCCAGAGAAGAACATCTTTAATAGTTCCTAAAATACCTCTACCTTAAAAAAAAACACAATTAATCTGGAGAAGTTCTGCATCAATTAATTCTTTTCTAGTGTAAAAAACCCCCCACCATAATATCTTTCTTTTCAATCTTTTTAAGTTTTAAATCTTGTGAAAGAATAATCTTGACCAACTGCTCAGGTCAATATCTGAATTTATTATTTTTTTGTTCCCTCCTGTGCTTCAAATTCTTGATTGCTAGAACTTTGAGGCTTTGAAATATATACTTAGCTCATGAACATGGGATGTCCTAGAGCAGTGATGGCTAACCTTTTTGCCATCGCATGCCAAAAGTGGGGGGAGCGCGGTGAGGTCAAATGCACACGTGCCCACATCCATAATTCTATGTGCCCCACCTCTCCGTGCTCCCCCCACTTTTGCCACGTGATAGCATGGTGGGCCCAGTAGGTCCATTTTTCGCTCTTTCCAGGTTCCAGAGCCTTTCTAGGAGCCTGGGGAGGGCAAAAACGGCCTTCCCTCCTCCCCCAGAGGCCCTCCGGAGACTGGAAACAGCTGAGCTCGCGTGCCCACCGATATGGCTCCACGTGCCATCATGGTCCTAGAGGGATGCAGGTCATATGCTAGGCTATATTTGTCATCTGTAATTTGCCTAAATGTTTTGACTGCCAGAGCATAACTTGTATTTCCAAAGCTGTCGAGTGTTTTTTGAAAAAAAAACACTGGAACAAGGCTACTCTTTTGAGGCACCCTCTCTAGTTCTTCCAACAATCTAGATACCTTTGCTTACCATTTCCCCCCTCTTAAGGAGAGGGGCATACTTAAGATGCTGGATTTTCAAGCCCCACAATCAGTAGTGAGCTCATTCTTCAAGTAGCACGCTTCAGTGGAATAAATATTAGCTTCCTTATTCTTGACTTCTCTGATTTTATGAAATTTGAATTACATGTCTGAGAAGGTCCCACACCTCACAAAGAGAATGCTCTGATTCTTTGATGTAACAATAGTTCAAGTCTATGCTAATAAAACTCAAGGTGCACTTTTGTTTTCCAGTTTTCTGTACATAGAAGAAACTACCTCTTGAGTGAAGGGGCTACTGAACAAGGAAGAGAATGAAAATAAGGCATGTCAAGGGCAATACAGTATTTCAAGATTATTGTTACATACATGCTAATCTCCAAGCTTTGGTAGTTGAGTGAGTGGAGTGTGCAGGTATAATTACAAACTTTCTCTAGCAAAGCAACAATGGCAGGTTCTTCAGGACATAGAAAGCCTCCATAATAATAGGCACAACAGCATAATACTCATAATGGGCTTCCTGCATAATTTCAGAGACTAATTCTAGTACTAGAAGAGGTTGTGCCAGGAAATACCATATGTTATGATTCAATATCTGAAAGCGATTGGTGCATGATACACCAGTCTCCTATTAAGGATTTTTAAAATGGGTATTCAGCCTATGAGAACATAGGGTTATTCCTGAGTAAGCATGCCCAGGAATAACCTGGGAAAAGGAACCTCTTGTTGAAGATGCTTGCAAACTAGATTACCTGGGGGGGAGGGGGGAGGACCAGAATAATAATTTATATTCCACTTCAGATTTATCTGACTAAAAGTATGCAGAAGTAATAATACTAATCCTGATTTTAAAACATATTAAACATTTAATAGCGGTTAGAAAATACATTCCTTGTCTTTTTCCATATATTTATCTGTGTTCTTTGTGAAATGTTACTACTTTCCAATAATACTTAGCCAATCTTAATGGGCTCTCAGAAAAGCTAAGCAGAGTTGAAAATCATTTGCATTTAAATGGGAGACTCAGAAAATCCTAGTGCTGTGGGTAGTTAAAACAGAATAAGGCAGTTGGAAATTTCATCCTTATTTTGCTAAATAAACTGCATGTAAGCGTCATGTGGTGACCAGCAGTTGAGTTAAATCTTCCTCTTTGTCCAGATAAGTGAGTGGCACAACTTTGGCTGATCTGAAAAGCTAAGCGGAGTTGGAACAAGTTCATACTCACAATGTGACACTATCCCCCAGGATATACCAGAGCTATAGACTAGAGTGAGAAATAAAAAAAGAAAATATTAGAGAAGAAGGAAGTGGCAAGCTACTTCCGTAAATGAAGGCCAGCATCTGACATGAGTGGTTTTCAGTTATCTCCTCCTTTGCGTGCTTTAAAAACACAACACAAGCAAAATATTATACAGGGTGCTTTAGAAAGGAAGCAAACAAAATTAAAATAGGAAAAAATGGAATTAAGTATATGGGATGAAAACGCAAGTATAGTTTTGTGTATTTGTTCCACAGTGTGGATATGAAGTAGGAATGCAATGGAAACAGTACAAGCAGAAACATAAGATAATAGTGCTACTCTGTTTTCCTTGATTATTTCTAACTTGGATCTCTGAACCCAAAGATACAAACTCATTGGAAACTCTTCACCTAAGCAGAGGTTTGAGATATACAAACACTTAAATCACAGATGTGCTTTAGCCTCCAGCAGAATTTTCCAAATGGGAACATGAATGACAACTTCAGGGAAGACCACAAAAGCTGTATTAGTAAAGGCACAATCACATTTTGGCCTTAAAATGAAAGACAACTCTGTTGTGGTCTGGCAAAAAGGAAGTGGGCTAGGTAGCTGTCTTTCTCTGAAAGTTTCAGGTCTTGCAAAATAAGATTAGAAAGATAAGAATTTATTCATTTGGTTTATATTACTATACACCTTCAAACAAATGACTTTGGGCAACTAATAATAAAACACACGCACACATACATAGGCAGCTAAAATTTTTAAAAAGTAATATATAGACAATACATATATTTTAATAAACCTAATGCACACTCTGACCTCCAACCTAATTGTGTGTGTTAGCTGAACCAAATGCACAAAAGAGTGGGTATTAAAAAATGAACATAAATTTTGATATAATGCTGGACCTATTATATTTGCTAACCTTTCTAAAGCAAGGGAAGTAGAAGGGCTGGTTAAAAAGTGCTTGTAACCTTAGAGCAAATCTTAGAGAACCACTTTGGTCTAGTACAGGGGTGTCAAACTTGCATCCCAAGGGGCAGATGTGTCACACGCTGGCCATGTCCACCCTCATTTTAGTGAAGGGGGAAAAGTCGCGATACATCATGTGACCACAATGTATTGATGCAAGTTTGACACCCCTGGTCTAGTAGTTAAGGCATCAGACTAAATACCAGAATATCGTGAGTTCTAGTCTTGCCTTAGCCATGAAAGCCAGCTGACCTCAGACCAGTCATTCTCTCAGCCCAACCCATCTCACAGGATTGTTCCTCCCATTGTGGGGAAAATGGGAGGAAGAAGGTGCATTGTTCACTGCCTTGAGTTATTTCCAAAAATAATAAAGGTAGGATATTAATTAATTTGGGATTGGGAACTAGGTGCCTGGGCTTAGGAGAAGGACTAAATTATTATGTATGCATACATTCAGTATTGAGAGTTGACAGTTTGTGAGGCAGATAGAACAAGAATGAGAGAGTTCAAATTACAGAAGTTACAAGTTAAGTGAAACTTTTCAGGCTGTGAAAAGGTATGGAATGAGATATCTTGAGAAAGTATGGGACATCTTGCTTTGCTCACTTTGGAAGAAAACTGAACATGCTATGTCAAATGTAGATCTTAACTGATGTACTATAAAATGGATTCCACTCTTAATTCTATGGGCTGCTTGGAACATCTGGAACCTGGGTTCTTGACCATGTTTACAGTTGGTTGTATGGCAATATCGTTCTCTGATTTCAGATATTAAGAACACAGGCTTTTGGGGTGTGAAGTCTTTCCCACAAAAGATGTTCATTGAGCAAATACAGACACCACTCTGTTACTGTTTCAAATGAGAAGTGTTTGGAAGCTGTGAAGAGAAAAGAATGCAATAAATGTTAATGCTGTTGTTTCCTCCAGTATATTTCAATGGTGGAGGCAAAGTGGCTATTTGGAGTACAATTGAAAAAGAGGCCCTTCCCTTGCTTTTTGTCTCCTTGGTCTTTCAAGACAAGTAGAGCAGGGGTCTCCAACCTTGGCAACTTTAAGACTTGTGGACTTCAACTCCCAGAGTTCCTCAGCCAGCTTTGCTGGCTGAG
>WNWU01000040.1:7590275-7609572 GCA_012654045.1 Ptyas mucosa | reverse complement strand
CAGCCAGCTTTGCTGGCTGAGGAACTCTGGGAGTTGAAGTCCACAAGTCTTAAAGTTGTCAAGGTTGGAGACCCCTGAAGTAGAGGACTGGATAAAGTGAAAATCCACCAACTGTATGCATTTTGCAACTCATGAATTAGAGAGGAAAACAAAGTGAGTAATCTATCAAATATCAAAGATATTCTACATCATTGCCATGTTAGGTCCAGGTTGCTTTGAGAGATGTTTGCTTTGGCACCAAATGTGTAATAAGGATAGTCTATATTGGTTTCCCAGGGAAGCATTTCCTTAATAAAGAACTGGGTGGGAGAAATGTTTTACGCAAGACAGCACGAATTCAGCATTCAGTTCTGCCCATAAAGATAAACAGGAAACATATAACAACTAATTTGTCATTGCAAATGAAAACAGCTAGACAAGTGGCAAAGCTAGTCCACACTCAAGAAGCCCCAGACTTTATATTCATATCAGAAAGTTGTGGTTCTGAACCAAATCTAGGAAAATTATAATAGCTACCTCTCTCCATTCTTAACATGATTACTTTCAGTTCATTGAATTTGAGGATACAGATAGATCTCTTGGAATTCTGAGACTAACCGTTTGGATCCTTGTCCCAAATAACTCTTGTCCATCCTGGCCAATGAAAGTAGTTAGAGATGGAAGGATATTTTTTTTAATCGCTCCCTAAAATAAAACTCTTCTTAAATTCAAATACAGATACTAGCTTGTCTCTGGGGCAAATTCATGCAATATATGATGACATCACAGCTCCTTTGGTTTCTGGATGAAACTGATTATGTGGATATATTTTCATTAGGATTTAGCCCTTTCTTCAATACTGGAATAGCCTTGGATGCACAGTAATCTGTGCTTTATCATAACATTTAACAATGAATTTGCTGGGTTGTCATCAGTATGCAGATAACATCTAGGTGCATATCTCGTTTCCGTACAGCTCCTACCCTGTTTCCCCCAAAATAAGACATCCCCTGATAATGAGCCCAATCGGGTTTTTGAGCGCATGGCAATAAGGCCAAGCGCTTATTTCAGGGTTCCAAAAAATACAAGGCAGAGTCTTATTTTCGGGGAACTTATTTTCGGGTTTGTGGGGGCAATAAGCTGACTTTGTATAAATATACAAAAGTATGAAGGCTATTGCTTAATGCATTGTAAGCCGCCCTGAGTCTCCGGAGAAGGGCGGCATATAAATATAAATAAAATAAATAAATAAATAAATGTCTGTAAGCAGTGATGATTTGGATGAGGGTTAATAAAGTGAAATTAAACCCAGGTAAGGTAGGGGTACTCTTTAATACAAGTTTAGCAGTTTTGGGGTGGATTTGATTTAAATCAAGTTGATTTAAATCACTAGTAAAAAGGCTTGATTTAAATCAACTTGATTTAAATCACAATTTTTAAAGAGCAACTCTCATCTCTGTCCTGCAGCGGCTCCTCTGACCCGCTGTTGACTCACTGACAGTCCCAATATTGCAGAATATACAGTCTTGGGCTACACAACTAAGCTCCATTTCATGCTGAATAAACTAAATTATTAATGTATCTTAAATAGAAAACTATATTCAGATAGATATTTATTCCAAAAGCATTTTATTAAAATAAATTTGATAAAAAAACAAAAAAATCGATTTAAATCAAAACCATTTTTAAATTTTTTTTAAATCATCGATTTTTATCCACCCTGAGTTTATCTGACTCCAAATGCTGCTGTATTATCCTTAAATAAGAGCAACATTAAAATAAAATCACCCAAATTTCTGTTTTATTCCTCAACATTCAAACTTTCCAAGCAACTGTAATATATGTTTGGGTAAGTTGACCTCACATTTACTAACACTCAATTGTCATACATTCTGGGTTCTGATTGTTTAAGAGAAATTAATTTCTTCCTCATTCTCCGTCTCTTAACCTAGCCTTTACATGTTTTAAGCAATTTCGTTTGTTCCGGAAGTAGATTTACAGTTGTAAACATCACACAGTTCAGATTTAGGCTTCCCTCCTCAATCTGTGTATTGTGGTCTCATGAATATCAATGGCTGCATTGGGCCAAGGATAAAGGACATATGTTACATAGAAAAATGTTCTATTGTTAGCTATAGAAAACTGTAGACAATCTAATATGGAAAATGTTAAACTGTTTTTAATAGTGACAAGTAGAAAATTATTGTGGGAGAGCGGTCAATGCATTCTATTTTTGTTTCCATTTTGTAAATGTTATTTTAAAACAATGAACATTTTTATCTCAATTGTGGTTATAGGTTGAGAACTACCTGTAAAGAAAATAAAAAGTGGTCATGTTATTAGGAAGGCATGGAATGCAGCAGAAGATAATTTGCTTGAAATTAACAGATTTAAAGATTGGAGAGTCAGTGCTATTTAATATACTTGGTGTAGAATCAAAAGTCTCAAAATCACTACTGCTGTAATTATCAAGGTAGATTCCCAGAAAAAAAAATCTGCATTCCAGTTTGTTTAAAATTTCTTCCTAGGTTATAATTGGCAATAAAGCTTGAAAGGGTCACAGAAAAATACATTTTTAACCTATATTCATCTTCTTTAATGTTTAGAGATAGCAGATATAAGGGCTAGAAACTAAGAGCAAACCTAGTAATATTTCAGAATTAGATTTGTTAAATCTATTTATTATATATCCTGGGTAAAGCCAATTAACTGAAGTACAGATTATTTTCCCAATCTTATTTTAAAATAAAACTGAGACAGTTAACTAATTAATTAATGGTTAATTAATTAATTGACAGTTGCTGCTGGTTCTGATAAGATTTCTGTAGGAATACTGTAAAAAGAAAAGACTTCATAGTGTAACCTTTTAGGTTTAAGTAGCAGCATAAGTCAACAAAGTTGTCCAAGGTACAGCCTTAGTCCCATTATGAAACTAATCTTGGTACAGTAATGCCAGTTTCATTACTATTGGATGATGTAATCACTCTACTGTTATTTTCTTACATTAAAAGATAAATACCGCTGGATTGGGTGTGTATATTTGGTTCTAAAAGTAAGAACATTAGCAGAATGATAGATTTGCTTATAGATTATAGATTGGCTAGAATCGACAGATTTAGCTTTTGCAATTAAGGTTTGCATTAATTACTGCATGGCAGTGTATTGGTCCAGAATTGATAGTTGCATTAAACTACTCCTTCTTGATGATTTGTGATTGATTCCACAGTGTTATTTATTCATTTACTTAAAATATTTCTAAGGTATTTATTAAAATAATCCCTCAGTGGTAAGAATGTGAAAAATAAAGCTAATAAATCAGTACAACAAATATCAAACCAACCAGATTCTAGAGGGCTTGGCTATTTAAAGTGAAAGACAAAAATTAATGAAAGCTTGAGATGCAATCACAGCTGTTCATTTGTTTGTTTCTGAAATATTAACATAAGCGCTCTGTCAAAATTGTAATGTTTCTGAATGCAGGCAAATGCATGATATGATGATTTGCAGTGTGCGTATCCATGGTCTAGGACAGTGATGGCTAACCTTTTTGCCATCGCGTGCCAAAAGCGGGGGGAGCGCGGTGGGGTCACACGCACGTGTGCCCACATCCATAATTCTATGCGCCCTGCCCCTTCTTGTGCTCCCCCTGCTTTTGGCACGTGATGGCCCGGTGGGCCCGGTAGGCCCCTTTTTTGCTCTCCCCAGGCTCCAGAGCCTTTCTAGGAGCCTGGGGAGGGCAAAAACGGCCTTCCCCACCCCCCCAGAGGCCTTCTGGAGGTCGGAAACAGTGTGTTTCCTGGCTTCTGGTGGGCCCAGAAGGCCCGAAAATCAGTTGGCTGGCGCACGCATGCATCCCGGAGCTAAGCTCGCATGCCCACCAATATGGCTCCGCGTGCCACCTGTGGCACCCGTGCCATAGGTTCGCCATCACGGGTCTAGGACAAAATAAAAGTAACAGTAGCTTGTTCCAGATGGAGTGTTTAACATTCAGTGTGTTCTTTTTGCAGTGTTGTAGGGTCTCCAGGTGATGTTGCTATTATGTAATGATTAGACCACATTGTACTTTTCTTCGATCCAGTTTTCTCCACAGAACAGGGATAGGCAGAAAAACTAAAGATACAGCTCTTCAAAAGCACAGGTGTTTTGTAGGCATTGAAAAAGGGTTAGTCTTGATGTCAACAGTCAATGCATTCCCCCTTCCTTCTTTCTTCAGAAAAACATTAATAGCCTTTGAAATATGTGCAAAAGAGTTTCATATGTCAACATTTGCATGTCATAATTTTTCATAGAGGATTTTTGGTGTAAAAACATTGCAATTTTGAAATCAACGTTGTATGTCACTTCATGTAAATCTCTATTCACCCTTCTAGTTTAGCTTTTATTTTATTATATATCAAACATTTTAACCACCAGTCTCCCTCACAAAGGGGTTCTGGGCAGTGTACAGTTTAATACAATGAAATATTACAAATTGAATACTTTAAGATGAAACTTTTAAAAATGTAAAACAATATTATAAAATTACAAAAGATGGAGAGTTCCAAGATGCAGCGACTAAGAGTTATTTATCAATTTTATATAGTTGCCCATCTCACTAATCAGTTTGACTCATTTTTGTTAATCAGCTCTGAAATGCATATACATGCTAGTCGTTCCCAACTCTAGGGGGCAGTGCTCATCTCCATTTCAAAGCCGAAGAGCCAGCATTCCGAAGAAATCTCCATGGTCATGTGGCCGGCATGACTAAATGCCAAAGGCACACGGAATGCTGTTACCTTCCCACCAAAAGCGGTTCCTATTTTTCTATTCGCATTTTTACGTGCTTTCGAACTGCTAGGTTGGCAGAAGCTGGGACAAGTAACAGGAGCTCACCCCGTTATGCAGCACTAGGGATTTGAACCGCTGAACTGCTGATTTTTCAATCGACAAGCTCAGCATCTTAGCCACTGAGTCACCATTTCCCCATCTGCCTGTAAGAACTTTTTTTTAAAATCATTAACCAAAAACCATTAGTCATTTGTAACCCTAGTAGAATCTAAATTCTCCATCTTGAGAAACAGATGGTTTTACCCAGTCTAAAATGGGAGCAGTGATTCCTCAAAACTGCTTTGAAATATCTTCATATAAGCTACAGACAAAAATGGAGATAGAGCTTGAGTTATACACATGTGGAGATGAACTTGCATAACACTGAATTCCAGCTGAGGTGCTTTATTTTTCTAATCAGCAATGAACTATGATTTCGTGCTTCAGGGTTTCAGAGTGCCAAGGTGGCAACAACTAAAAATACAATAACCTCAGCTGTATAAACGGCTGTTTTGTATAGTGTTTCAGTAAAGAAACAATGAAACAAAATTTGCACCACAGCTGTACCTCACAATTTATAATTCATGTTTTTTTTAAAAAAACACAGTAAAAATGCATATTTGTCATTTTATAAAATGGTAGTGTTATAGATTAGCATTTTCTACTTCAGAAATTCTTGAAATCCAATGTAAAATAATGAAAATGACATGTTTGCAATCAATAAAACAGCTTTATACATGTTCTTAATTTCTTTTGGGAAGGAAGTAAATGGACAGTGGACAGAAGAGAGACTGTGTGAACAGGACAAGCATGTAAGTTTGAAAATGCTTTGATCCACTTATTGATATGGGTGACTTACTGCAGATGCCTTTGGAGTAACATACAGAGTAGGAGCAAGCTTATTTTTTTCAACTTTTTTTCAACAACGACGAAAAACATAGAAATTGATGGCATAATTCAAAAGGAAATTTGTGTTTGCACAGAGCCTATCACTGTGAAAAGAGAATATTCCCATAGCATCATCTATGTTGAAGTTTTTGGAATCAGCCATAAAACATTTTATCTACCCATTTGTTTCTATATTTCAGCAAAATAAGCAGCTTGTTGTAACTGGTGGTAGGATAGGAGACTTTTGAATGGTAGCTATTTTGTGCTTATGGTTGTCCAAGCAAGAACCTATTGGATTGGCTGGTCAAATGCAAATAAAATAAAAGCTGGGTTACTAGCTCCTCTATTTTCCTGCTTGGCCTAAACCAAGTTTGGAAAGAAGTGAAACCAGTTGCTTTTGTAGGCAAGTCTCATATTTGGCATTGAGTGGATTAAGATTAAGGAGATTATAAATTTTAATGCCCATTGCAGTGGATAAAATTCTGTCAAATCATAAAAAGGGTTGTAATTCATCTAAAAGTTTCTTGTTGCAACAATGCCAACGGCCAGACTGAAGTTAGAGTTCCAGTCTGGTTTACAGCACAGTGGCAGTGGATTTTATATTTGTTGTGTATGTGATTCCTTATTGTTTGAGAAAATAAGAACTAACTTATTTAACAATGACAAGCTTGTAATGCCATAACTCTTGGCAACAAAACGATGGAAAGGAAAACATCCAACTGAGCTGACCCAAATTTTTAATGAGTGCAAAGTAGAGCCCCGGGTGGGCATGGGAAATAAGACAGCTAACAGCAGTTCATCATGGAGAAGGAATGCAAATTCTGAATATACAAAGGGTAAGACAGTTTGTGGCACTTAGTATTGCAAAGTGACCCAACTCATTTGGTGTAACCTAGCTTTCTGTAGCGGGGTGCCTGAATTTAGTGTCCAAATTTCATCTTGATCATATATGTGTTGGATGGCATTCACTAACTCTAGAGATGGAAGCAGGGTGAAATGTAAAATTTGTTACTACCGGTTCTGTGGGCGTGGCTTGGTGGGGGGGGGTTAATGTGACTGGGTGGGCATGGCCAACTTTTTTTTTAACTTTTCAAAGCATTTTTTCTAATGCTTTGAAAAGCCTCTGCTGATCAGGCAACTCAGCTAGGATCATCAGAGATTTTTCAAAGCATTTTTTTTACCACCTCTTCGGCCAAGAGTTTGCAGAAAAAAATGCTTTGAAAAGCCTCTGATGATTCCAGCTGAGCCGCGTGATCTTCAGAGGCTTTTTAAAAACTTTTAAAAGCATTTTTTCAACGGAAGAGGTTGTAGAAAAAATACTTTTAAAAGTAAAAAAAAAAGGCTCTGATGATCATGCGGCTCAGCTGGGCATGGGGGGGGGCGGGATTTTTGCTACTGGTTCTCCGAACCACCTGCCGCCATCGCTACCAGATAGGGTGATCCGGTCCAAACTGGGAGCATTTCACCCTTGGATGGAAGACCCTACTTAGCTCATTTAGATTTCCAAGTAAACACCTGAGCAGGTAAACTGAAGTTCAGGATGCATGTGAAAATGAAAATACTAAGTCAAGGTTTTTGTTGAGAAACTATGTAAATGAAATAGTTACTTTTTGAATGAAGGATGGTGTTTTTATTTAATAGGCCAAAATGATTTTTCAGGCTTTCAAATTCTCCAAAGATCTTCATTGAAATAAGATTAGTTATAAAAGCAGGAGAGAGCCTGATATTTAAATTTTATAGTTTGGACTATTTATATGGATGGAACAAGGAACTGCAGAATTTTAATTTATCAAGTGCAGATAGGATATCAGGCTACATCTTGAACTTCCTAAAAGACTGCTGAGAAAAAAATAAATGTTTGATCTAATTTTGTAAGTTCTGAATTTTTATTGAGTATGTCATCTAAGATTATCTCCAGATTTGTTAGTGTTGAAAGGTTCATATTGCTAGAGGAGTTGTGCCCGCAACTCATTTATTTATACATTTAGTTATTTAATTTATGTTCTGATCAGACGTCAAGAAATCTAGTCAGAACAATATTCATCTGAGAATGGAGACATTTCAGAATAATAGCTGGGTTTTATGCATTCAACACTGGGATATCCATCACAGTTTGCTTCTTTAACCCATCAGCTGTGGAAAACATCCTTGCAATCAATAACAGCATTGGGCAATACTTAATAAGGCTGATTAGCCCCAAAATTAATAGTGGCATTATTACCAATGTATCAGTAAACCCAAAGAACCAATGGGATCCCAATTTATTTCAGAATAATGTGGTGGATGTTATTAATAAGAAGCCAGAGATAGAATTCAATACTGTATCCTTAGCTGCTGCTTATTATCGGATATACAACATCTGTTCCAATTTTGCAATTTCCAAAATTAGTTTGATTAATTAGATTTAATATGGCAATTTTTCAGTCCATTCTTATGTTAGGGAGGTAAAATGATAAAAAAGGTTCATATTCTAAATTAACAGAGAAGCGTAAAATCTTATTTGACCCTTCTAGATTAGGAGAGGTTGTTAGATCTCTTCTAGAAGATTTCAAAGTGTGTATCACATCTTTTGGGAGTCTTTTACCAGATACTAATTGGTACCAATCAAGATATTATAAATGGTTTTTGCTGAGCGAAAAGATTGTGTTCTGTTCCACTGCAAGCAATGGTGTGTTTATATAGTTAAACAGTAAATAACATTTACTGATATAATAGTACTGTAATCTGCTGTTGAAGTTTGATTCTCTGTAGCCAAATGAGTAGAAATACCTTTTGGAAGTTGTCTACCCCTTTCTGTAACTTTAGTAGCAACACTTTTCCTTTCAGGGAGCTTAAAAAGTATACAAAAATTTCCAGTATGTAACATTTTACCAAATGGTATTCGGTGTTTAGTTTGAACTGTTATCTTTGGTTAGTTGTCCCTTTTAACCTTGTTGTTTCTTTTGTTATAGAAGTCAGGGTGACTTGCTGAGTTCACAATTTTTAGAATTGGGAGTTGTTGGTTCAGTGTTTATCCATTGCACCATTGTTGTTTTTTAACTTCAGAAATTTCCCATTACTATCCCAGTTACTGGAGCCATCACTCCAGATCATAGAAGAACTTGCCCTCTGACCAATTTCTGGTGGAACTTGGGGCAGTGAGGTCCTTTTCCAAACTGTCAAAATAGAAGAGTTCAAGCAAGTTTGTCTATCTTATTTTCTAATAACTCTCATGCTTTTAGCCTTAAGCAATGGATCTTTGGCATATCTGATAATCTAGAAGTGTGTTATCTAAATAAAACCCAAATCAGCAGGCCAATGGAAGTTATACACAAATAGGGCAGGAAAAAGAAGATTCTATCCAAAGTAATGTATCCCAGGCAATTCTGTTTGTAAAAGAAGAGTCCACATTAAAGGACAGTACAATGTATATTAATTTGGGTCAGTAAACTATGGGATGATTGTTAATCTAGAATTCTTCCCAGGAGCAAGTAACCGAGATGGAAGCATTCAATGCTTTTCTGTCACATGTCACACACAAAATCCATCAAGCTACACATGAGATCCAAGAGGGGAGTACTTAAGCTCCATCTCTTTTGTCCTTGCCTTGTCTATATAATTAATTTCCCCAGCACCATAAGAAGATCCTTTGTTTCCCAATCCATGACCCCCTATGGTTGAAGGCTTGCTTAGATGCTCCATATTGTTTACCATGGAATGAATGAGCTGTCTGTGTCCTTGGCAGAGGAAAAGAGAAGGGCCTCTGTGCTGGCTAAAAATAGGCACACCAGTGGATCAGCACTTCTGTTGGTACAGTTCTAATAATGGCAAGGAGTCCTCCTTTGAAGTTTTCCCCCATCTTACTCTTTCTATATCTTTTATTTTTGGTGGTCTACAGGGTAAATTCAGAGTTTTTAAATTCTACTTTTGATTCTGCTTTGAGGTTAGCGGGTGCCCTGTGTAAAGCATTACAGCAACTCAAGTACATTATCTATCCCAAACTTCTATTAGTGAATTAATAACTGTCCACTGTTGACCAAAAGAAAACCTCTTGAGATCCAGCTATTCATGGCTTCTCATGAATAAACTTAACTGGGTGGGTTTGCATTGTGGAAAGCAACCCTAGCATTAGTACTCTTTACTAATAGGCACAGCCTACGTATTACATTTCTGAAATGGTGAGATTGATACTTTCTGAAGCGGAGGCCTGAACCAGGGTGATGGAAGTGTATCCTCTTTTCTTATATAAAATTATTGTGACTTTTCTTTAGTTAGAACCAAAATTCTGTTGTTTGCTTTCTAAATCATCTTCCTACATGCCCTTCCTTCCTTTCTTCTTGGAGCAGTAGAAAGTAAGGAAGCAGAGCAGTAGAAACCTTAGGAAGCAGAGAAAGTAAAATCTATTGAGTAACTTTCCCAGGCAAGGTTTCTATCTCTTCCCTTCTGGGTTCCAATCCAATTCTTTCTTTCTAGAGATTTCAACCATGGTCATGAATCTTTCTGTGGCTTAGCTTGTGTCACTTTTCTATGAGGCAGAACTGGACAGACTGCATGCATCCATTCTCTTTTTAAACTCCATAGCTGCTTCAACATTGTAATCCTTCCCCCCCTCCCGCCCCCACTCTGTGTGTCTATTTTATCAGCCATTTCTGTTCACACAGAATATTACAAAACATGAATCTAATACTCTTTGTAAATGAAATGAGCTATTACTTACAAATACAGTCGCTTGAGCTGAAGAAGCCTCTAGCCAGACTGCAGATCTGGGTCTAAGATCTTTAACAAATGGATATATAATTCAGTTTTAATTGGAGCCAGGTTAGCAATTTCTTCTCCTTCCTTCCTTCCACTTTTAGGTTGCTTTGTGCTGAGCAAATCTAAGCAGCTTACAATAATTAATAAAACAAATTATATAGCATGGAACAGGCAAAATTATGTCAGGCAATTTAAATTACAGTTCAGTCACAAACATAATCTTCATAAACCGTAATAAATGGCATTGATGCATCCCAGATGTCTATTGGTTACATCCTTTATCTCCCTATGTCTGCTTAAAGAGCCAAGTTTTTAACTGTTCTCTGGATGTTAGTAGTTAGGATGCAATTCTTATTTCTGGTGATAGCTGGCTGCATAGGAGGGGAACCCTGCCAAGGAATGCTCATCTCCAAGCCTTCTCCCATCATATCTTCCTGGGGGAGGAACACTTAACAAGAGTGTTCTACTAGCACACATCAGGAATTCTTATAGATATCCAGATATTTATTTCCTGCCTTTTCTCTTGTCACTCAAAGTGTCGTAGAAGATTCTCTCCTCCCCTCTTTGTTTCTCCACAATCCTGTTGTACATGGACTGAATTCTGAGAGAGTAAATACTAGGTTTGTAAGCAAATAAAATATTATTGGTCATCTTGTCTCATCCTATGATTTTAGTGAAGGGTTACGGTTGTGTTTTCCTATCACTTCCTCCATATATTCCTTTACCACAAATGTCTGTTAAAGTGGTAAAGATGAAAAAGTTGCATGGTGACTTTGGATTTGGCTGGATGTGCTCCGCAATATCCATGGTCACTTTTCTTTTCTATAGTCGTGTCTACTCTTCTGCAGAGAAAGTAGTGCCTTCCCTTCATCTGTTATAGTGTCAGAAATAATGTCAGATAGTGTCAGAAATAATACAAAAGGATAAACTAGAAATAAAAGGACAATTGGACGAAACATATCGTGTACATACAAATTATATAAGAAGGCACTGACTGGCGAGAGAAGTGCATGTTAGATTCTCAAAATGATCAATTAGAGATGAGGTATACAGAAAGTCTAGGGAAGAAACATTGACATATAAAGGAAAAGAAATCACAATCTTAAAACAAATACCCCAAAGAATCAGAAACCAACGTCAACAATACCAGTTTTTAACAGCCCAACTGATCAGATATAAAATAACATTTAGATGGTTAACACTGGAAGGGATCGTGGTCATTTGGGAAGACAAAAAATATAAAATAGACACACTAGAGAAAGCAAGGGAATTCTATAACTTGCACTTCAACCAGGAGAGGGAACAGGAAAGTAAAGAAGAAACAGAAAGTAGAAGCCAAGAAGAAGAGCAAATAGAAGTGGTGCAAGAGAAAGAAGTAAGAAAAAGTCAAGAGAAAGAAAAAGAGGAAAGAGAAGGTGTGAAAACCAAATCACGGATGGAAACAAGATACACCAAAAAACAATTACACTTTTCTTTTCTATAGTCATGTCTACTCTTCTGCAGAGAGTAGTGTCTTCCCTTCATCTGGCCCATCTTTGTGCTCATTTGACTAAAAAGCCTGTCTGATCTTGCTGTCAACTTTAATTATTTCTGACTGTCTAACCTTGTTCATTTTGCTTAGAATCAGGGTTCTTATTTGTATCTGATATTGAAGAACTGTTTCAGAATGTGCAAGAATGTTAATGCAGCACCTTGCTGAAAATCCCTAAAATAATGGTGTTTTTCCCCAAGTAGCACAACTGCCATGGGGAGGTTTCCACTCTAGTTGTTTGATCCTATAAAAATGCCATGCTATTTTGAAGTGTCACAGATTTGGTGTTCTATTTGTCCTCCTGTCCATTCCAAAGAATCTGTTTCAAATCAAATAAAAAGATGTGCTCATTCTTACAACAATCCTGCCATGGTAAATTGAGCTGCTAAGAATAGATATTCAGGTAGAATATCTGTAAAGACCGTTGTGTGCAAATTCCTAAATACAGACCTATGGTTTTGCTAAACTTGGCTGCTTGATATTGTTGGAAGAAATATCCATCTGGGTTCTGCTCCAAGTGGGGAAAAAGACACTGGAAACATGGAGACTGCTTGGAAAGATGGTTTAATGGTGGACAGGATCACATGGTTTGAGTTCCTGAACAGAAAAAGGCAGAGATGCTGAGAGTCCCTGGGTTTTATGCTCTCTGGGCCTTGAACTTCCTGGGGCACAGGAAGAGTATTCTGATTGGTTGTCAGACTCCCGGGGGTGGGGGATTCTGCTTTTTTAATATTTCCTAAATATTTCATTCTTCTAGGAGAGGGGTGGGTGCTAACTTCCTACAATATTTAGGAAAATCATTACTAAATGCATTCTATTAGTTTCAGTTTCTCCGAGAACAATAGCCAGAGCATGGAAGTAGGCGAAAGAATTGCATTATGTGGGCAGGTACTATTATTCTTCCTATTTTCTTTCAGGTTTGAAAGAATTTTCTTGAGGTTGAAGAGGGAAAGTATGTTTCATTGTGTATAACAATGAAATGCACATGAAAATCCAGACTCATGGGGTCAGGGAAATAGTTTTGTTTGCTGCAATGTGTTCCCTGCTTAATTTTTAAATAGGCAGCTGTGATAAATGGGAGCAATTGTGGGCTTGGGGTGTAATCACCAAATACTTTTCAGTTTATTTAATTGGTATGCTGTGGTTTGCTTTTCCTGTAGAATAATTAGTTGGTGTACTAATTATTATGGGTTGAAAGAAAGACTCTTGAAGCTAGCAATGCTTGGCCTGATTTTAGCTGTTGTCAGAAGCTTAATGACATTGTTCATGAAGTCTCCCAAGCTCCCAAGCTCAATTTGAAGGAGCCTTTTCTTTTTTGTATCATCTTTGACACACTGTAGCCTTTGAGTTGAAGGCCTGAACAGGTATATAACTGGCTTTGTTTAGTTTGGCTTTTTCTAGTCTCTGCTTAGTTTTAGTCTGTTTTGTTTTTGTGACTGTTTGTGAGCTGACTGGCTATATAAATTGGTTTAATGAATAAATATGTTGTAATTAAGTTGAAAAAAACAGTGCAAAGGAGGGTGTAGGAAAAGGACTGGCAGAGTGAAAAGGGAGATTAGCCTAGAATAGTGATGGCTAACCTTTTTGCCATCGTGTGCCAAAAGCCGGGGGAGTGCAGTGGGGTCACACGCACGCATGTACACATCCATAATTCTATGCGCCCTGCCCCCCCCATGCTCCCCCGCTTTTGGCACATGATGGCACCGTGGGCCCGTTTTTTGCTCTCCCCAAGCTCCAGAGCCTTTCTAGGAGCCTGGGGAGGGCAAAAACAGCCTTCCCCACCCCCCCCCCAGAGGCCCTCCGGAGGCCAGAAACAGTGTGTTTCCTGACTTCTGGTGGGCCCAGAAGGCCCGAAAATCAGCTGGCTGGTGCACGCATGTGTGCCGGAGCTGATCTTGCATGCCCACTGATATGGCTCCGCGTGCCACCTGTAGCACCCGTGCCATAGGTTTGCCATCACGGGCCTAGAATCTCTTTATAGCCGCAAGTGAACTAAGTCCCCCTTGAGTGCTGTTCACCCTTATCTAACCCTCACTAGGTGTTGACCCCATTAGTGTCAAGATTCCTCTACATAGACTTTTAGAAATAAATCTGTTAATTGAACTGTCATAAATGGACCTGCTCTTTCACCTCACAGAGATCTTTTGTATTTTGATGACTCAACTTATATTGTGATGACTCAAAGGATTGTTGTGGTGTTAACTGTGCTAATCAGAGACCCTTTCTCCTATACATTCAAAGAGAGGCATCAGCAGGAGAACTCAGGAGAAAACAAATGATGAAAGCAGTACTCTCTCGCACCAATGTAATGCAAGCTCCACCTCTTTTGTATATATATTGTGGTGTTGTGTGCACATACAGAAGGACTATACTGTGTATTGTGAGGGAAAAACCTTGCTTTTATCACTGACTAAAACACTGGAACCTCCAGATTCCCCTGCATATATAAATACACACATACACAATATTCACGCTATATTTTCTTTGAACATATGCTCTTGCAGTCAGCCTCTGATTCAGTTTGTGACTTTGCTGTATTGCAACCTGTGCACTCTACAGCTTCACCGATCCAATGGGCCACTTAGTTTTAATGGGGAAAATCCCTTCCTCCTCCCCCCCCCTTTTCATCAGCATATAAGCTTCTGTACTAATATCCCTATAAAATTCTCCTATGAAACCTGGCCAGTGTTCCTTCTAGCTGGCCAATCGATGTAGGAAACTAGCAACCAGCTGTACTCTGTTCTCCACAATTGTTTCCTAACAATGTTTTTTAGTAATAAGAGAACAAAAGTTCCAAGAAACCCAATTGAAAGAAGGAGCAAAATTGCTCCTTGGAGCAGTTGAGAAAGGTGGGGTAGGATAGTAGCAAGCCATTATTGCATTTGGCTACAGTTGGAGATATAATTCCCAGGAGATGGGATGAGCAGAAACTCCTGATAGTGGGAAATTGCCCTTCCCCATAGTTCCAGAGAAGGCATTTCAATCAGGCATTTGCAGTGTTTCTTAGTTAATTTTCCAACATCCAATCAAGTCCCACAACTTTGAGGGGAAACATGTGGAAGAGGCCAGTATTTGCTCTGCATCTGCATTATCTCTCCCTCGCATGATTGTTGCAGAGTGCCTTTCTCTCAGTTCCCATTTTTCTCACGCTCACACATCCCAGCCCCGAACAACAGGGATCTCCAAGCCTACAGGAAGGGTGAGACTAAGGATGTATATACACTCCTTATAAAATTGGGGTGAGTGGGAGAGACTCAAAGAAATTCCCACAGGGACTTCCTGTTCTAAATTGGAGGCTAATGCGTTCCTTTCATGGGACATGGGAGAGGCGATGGAAATTCTACCATCAACTGAGAACAGTAGAAGGATTCAATTTTCTACACTTTTTGTAAAACTATTCTTTTTTTAAGCATACATCTCACTCTATAACAAACAGCTTCTACCCAGCCTTCACTATTAAACACATATTTGCTGCTTGCAAAGATATGGGGTAGAATTTCCCATATGATGATCAATTGAGATGGTGAGTTATCTGCTTATATGTATCATTTTTTAATAAGTTAAAGATGTCTCCAGCAATTTATTCCATCCCAAACTGGTGAACAAATGCATGGCGGCAAAGACTAATGTAATTGCATTAAGTCTTCTCTGTACAGTAGTTTGATAATGAATCCAAAGTAGGCTCAATGTTTTAGAGGCAGGATATGCAAAGGTTTTCTTGCTTGCCCTTTTCCTTTCTGGTGGAATGTTTTCTTCTTAGCCAGCTGGAATCAGTCTTTCCCTGAACAGCAATTTCTGCTGCTCATGTCTCAAGTGTGTTATGTGTGTGACGGAGAGAAGGAAAGATATGTGTTTCTGCTGGGATTGCTAATATTCCACTTACAGTACCCTAAATCACAATTCTGAATTAATCCTATGCCTAGATTACAGGCCTCTAAGCAGTGCTTTGTTCGTATGATTGAGTACACATCTACATTTTTTCCTTCCCAGAATTCCTTTCATATAGAAAATTAGCAAGTTAAGAATAATTCCCCTTTACAAACGGTGGATATCCTATGTGGATACCCTATGTGCAAGGGATTTGATTGAGGCTCTTGAGACTCTGAGTTATCCTCTACATGGAATTTTCTTGCAATTGCTCTATATAATGTAATGTAAGACAGTCCTCAATAGATTATGTAAAAACAATCTCCTCAATACTTCCTTACTGGATGAGAGTTCAAACAGAGAATCCTGCCTGTTATAAAGATACTGTCTTGTTGGTACAATGTGGAGATTGCATCCATGGCAACAGATACAGTGTTGAGCCAGTGGACAGAGAAATGTACTTGTGATTTAGAAGCTTTCTTGGTCTTCTAAGGTTTTACTGATGTTACATTTAAACTGAGTTTAATTCTGAGAAAGTGGTTTTTGTGCCATTAAGGCTATAAATGTTCCATACATCCCACAATGTGGCAACAAGATATGTGGGATGTCCTTGTTGTCTCTTGGATGACAATATTGCAAGGGTGTTAACATCATTTTCTAAATCTGTTTCAAATTTTTATATTTTTACTTCTTGTTGATGACCTTTCTGGATAGTTACCTGCATAGCTGACTTCCCAAGAGGAAATTGGGAAATCTAAGCAGGTTTGAATGGATGCCATGTTTTTAAAATATGGTTTAATTTTGGCCTAAATGGCCTACATTTGTTTTGGCCTAGTTTTTCCTGGAACTTTCTGTAGAAATCATTATTCTTCTGTACTTTGCAGTCGGGTTCTGAAAAGGCATAGATAAAAATAAAAAGTTATGTGAATACATAGTACTTTCCCTTGTCTTTTTATGTCATGCATGAGTGTTTATTCAAGAGTTTCATGTAGACATATACCAGCAACAAGCAAAGAATAGGGATAAAAGAATGGTTCTCATTATAGGTAGATGTAAATGTAGAGTTCCGTGGGGATCTAGATTGGAACCTGTGCTTTTTAATTTGTTCAAAAATTATCTGGATTTAAGAAGGAGCTGAGAGACGGCCACATTTTGTGGACCAAATCAGATTATGTAGGGAGAGTAGAATTTTTTTTAAAAATGCATGCATGAAACATTTAACCAGATTAATACTAATAAAGATTTTACAGAGTTTGTGTATTCAACTACTAGGTCTACTTAACTGACTTAATTAAGTAAACACATTGGCAATCAAATTGCTGGAACAATGAGAGAAAACCTTTGAAGGTTAGCAAGGAAGACAAGATTAGGGCCAGAGGCACATCTGAAATGTTCAGAGGGTTTGGACACTCTGAGAATGGTTGCCATCATAGACATAAAATACCCATTTGCCAGAACACAAAGTAGCCCCTATAATGTTCTTTACCATTACAGAGGGGGTCCAAACGACTAAAGCAGGTATTTGCAAATGCTGCCTTTCTATTAATTATTTTGAATTAAGGTAAACTTGGTAATAAAGAGGAGCAGGGAGCTTGGTGGCCACCAACAAAGTTGTCTGGGGGAAGATTGATGCTTGCAGATTTGACCTTTCCTATCTCAGAAGCCAATGTAAGATTTTAAAAAAAGAGTCATGAAACTTCATTGAATGAACCAGAAGATTGGGAGATACTGAACAGATTAGAAAGTTCTTATTGGTACATCAAGTGGTTAAAATTGAAATTCTGTGCCACAGGACAGCTCTCAGGTTTCCAACAGATTTTTTGATCTGATCCTGCATGGCTTCACAAAGTTTCTGAATTTGAGACCAATACAACTTCTAGCCTGGATTAACTATACTATTAGAAATTACAGGAGCCAGTGGTGAAGAGCTAATAGTCAATTTCTTAGTTCGGGACAACAATTCCAAAAAAACTTTTCACCAGGGTTAAAGATTGACTGTATATGAATTGCATCAAGACTTTGATCGATATCACACTGCTAAGGGAGAAAGAGTTATCAGATGTGAACATTTTGAGTTAATATCCTTACAATTATATTCATTTGATGGGGTGGTGTGAAGCATTTTGGAAATATATTGGCATTCTTATTGTGATTAACAACAGCGATATATTTTTTTCTTCCTAATGGAAGAGTCTGGGATGATGTCCATACAGTCATTCATTGCTTTTACACTCAGTTTATTCTGGAACCTTGGGTGCTAAATTCATGTTATTGGCTTATAGATTTCTCACATCCCTAGTGGCTGTAATGGATGGCCCTGTTTTAAGATATTGCAGGAGCCAAGTCTTCCAAAGCTTTTATTGAATAGACAAATTCTTGCATCAAGGAATAAGATGAGATCATGACAAAGAGGCCTTGCCAACAAAGGGGAAAAGAACTAGGGATGTTAGCTGAATCCATGACAACTTGCAAACTTTTTAAAAACCTGAAAATACTATGTCATTTTGCAATAAGAGGCCCTTAATTTTACAGTGATGAGTAAATAACTGTTCTTAGATACATAGACAAAGAGAAAAAAATGAAAATTGTTTTTTCAGATTTTGTCTCCTTTATATTTTAAACTTGGGGGAGCCTGTTCATCTCTCTGTAGCACAGGGGCTACAGAGAACCAAAATAGAGCTAAGCTTAACTACAGTATGATTCACCACCAGCATTGCCAGAGAATCCACAACTACTTAGAAGGGTTCAAATCAAAATATGGCTTAGCATGAGGATTAATTTGAAGGCCAGGATGTGGCAAACTGGATAGAGATGAAGCATCAGGAACTGAGCAAGTAGAACTCAGCTAACCCTGCTCTCTATCAAAAGCTTAGTATCTGCAGTGTGATTTTCAGATACCAAACTATTCTTATATTTTCCAGTTTTTTTAATCAATAGATAGAAACCCCCCATCCCCCATGACTAAAATGTAGTTATTTCAGCAATCATTGAGAGGAATTTTGGCAATTGCTCCTTCCCTCCCTCATTTTTTTGATCTAACAGTATTACCACCACTCCATGTTATAACTCTGGAATCACGACGCATGTTGAGGATCTGGGTTTCTATCAATTCATATTTTAAAATGCTTTTGATAACTTAGCATTTAACATGGTACGAGCTAGTCAGATTGCAAACTATCCTCAGTAAGTGATGTGAATACCCAGAGATAAAACACAGTTTTTTTGTGTGTGTGTTTTTTTAAAAAAGCTGGTCTGTAACATGCTACAAGATAAAGCAAGGTAAAATCCTAAACTAAGAGGAAAGAATGAGAAAAGAGATTGAAAAGAAATTATTGGTGGTTATCCCATTTGTTAAATTTATATCCCACTTTTTATATAAAGTGAAGTATTGTACAGAAATGCATCTCCTATTTTTTCTCACAAGCACTATCCTTTAAACTTTCCTTTCCTTTCCTTTCCTTTCCTTTCCTTTCCTTTCCTTTCCTTTCCTTT
>WNWU01000040.1:7566439-7588939 GCA_012654045.1 Ptyas mucosa | reverse complement strand
TGACTTCATTCTTGCCCCTCTGTTCTAAATCCCACACTTTTTGTTCTTTTTGTTCATGCTTCATCTTCTTCAACATTAAGGGTGTGTTTAAATAACCTGAATTTTAAAGTGCTTGCAAAAATCTAGTAAGTCTAGCACTTGATGCTACATCAAGCTTCTGATTCTTGAAGATCATATGGTACACTCCTTATGTAAAGTTGATTTCCACTCCCTGGTTAGGTTGTGACTTGCAACTAGTTCTTTCTCTGATGCTTTGATAATAGGGTAAAACATGTTTCTTAAGGGCAATAGCAAAGACCAATAACTGAAAAGGTCTAAAAGATAAAAGTGTTTGCCCGAAAAGACAAATAAAGGCATCCTTCAATGTATGCATTTACTCTATAGTTAGACTTCACATAGTAGGAAGAGTAAGTGTTGCTGAAGAAGAATCTGCTGATCACTGACTGTTCTGGCCTGCTAAGTATAACATCACCCCCATTTGTGTATGTTAGTTCAGGGAAAGTATTTTCCTTCCAATATTCTTCCATGGGAACAAAGGATTTCTTTCATTTTTGGAGAGGGGGAGGAAATGTCTTGCTTCTACATTCAATGCTTTCAATTTTGAATTAAGGACTAATACAGGAACAAATAAAAAGAGCCCTTACTGCATCAGAACCTACATTCTTGACTGTGAATGGTTGACTGTGAGCAATAGAGAACCAGTCTGGTGCAGTGGTGAAGGAGCCGGCCTAGAAACCAGGTGACTGTGAGTTCTAGTTCTACCTTAAGCATAAAAGACAGCTAGGTGATTTTGGACCAATTCCTCTCAGCCCAACTCACCTCAGGGTAGTTGTGTGGAAAATAGGAGACAGAAAAGTTAAGCATGTTTACTACCTTGGAGTTATAGATTTTTAAAAAGTGGGATATTATAATAATAATTTTCCTAAGCAGTTCTATATCTGTTTAGAAAATAAGGTTTTTCTTTTTAAAAAAAAAGCTCTTCTGAAGTGATATCTCCTACATGATTGTTACAGTGACACATTGTTCATCATGATTAAAAAGACAACAGGAGATACTGGTATTGTATGGCCAGTTTGTGGGACGCGGTGGCTCAGTGGCTAAGATGCTGAGCTTGTCGATTGAAAGGTCGGCAGTTCAGCGGTTTGAATCCCTAGTGCGCATTAAAGGGTGAGCTCCCAATTATTTGTCCCAGCTTCTGCCAACCTAGCAGTTCAAAAGCACATAAAAATGCAATTAGAAAAATAGGGATCACCTTTGGTGGGAAGGTAACAGTGTTCCGTGTGCCTTTGCATTTAATCATGCCGGCCACATGACCACTGAGAAGTCTTCAGACAGCACAGGCTCTTTGGCTTTGAAACGGAGATGAGCACCGCCCCTTAGAGTTGGGAATGACTAGCACGTATGTGCAAGGGGAACCTTTACCTTTACCTTATGGCCAGTTTAATTGAGCAACCTCATTAGTTTTTGTTTCGGAAAATAGATGATTTGTGGCTGGCCATACCAGATCTTTGGAGGGGAATGAAATTATCAAGTGAAAAAGAAATGAGAGATCAAACATGGAATGGTGGCTAAAACTTCCCAATGATCTGGGGATACAGAATGAAAGTACTATGATGAACTGTGACTATTACAGGTCAAAATGTTTTTGTGAAAACAGGCCAAGGCAGGGAACAGAGACAGATGAGCTGCAATTGCAATTCTGCTACAAAATAATTAAATTTGCTTTTTGGGGAAACAGAAAGGATTGTTTCATTTCCAAATTTATAAATCAGACCTGCTTTGCCTGATTGCCTTTTGGTAATTCTTGCTCACCCTGACTTATCAGTGAAATGGTTTATTTCAAGTTTGGTTTAAAACTTGAAGATAACGAAACATTCCTGCTTTGTTCCCCCAATCATTTATAGCCCAATAGTTCAGTGCCATCTTTCTAAGATTCTCTAAAAAGAGTTGTAGTGCATTTTTATTTAATTTATTCTTCTTTTTCTAGGATTTTATTGCAGACTGGGTGCATATACTATTTGACAAATATTTAGCTCCAGATGGTTAGCAGATTAACAGATGTAGACAGTTGACATTTATTTGAGGGTGGTTAAAACTGCAGTTTTGATGTAAACATTAACTGAATACTTGACTGTTAAAAATACCGTATTTTTCAGACTATAAGACGCACCTAGCTTTTGGGGAAGAAAACAAGAAAAAAAAATCTGCCTCTGCCTCCCAGCAATTTGTCTCCTTGCAGCAAACAGCAAACAGCCTGGTCAGCTTCAGTACAGCCTGATTTAGCACGAACAGCTGATTGGTGGTTGGATCTGCCTCCCAGAATACAGCCTATCATCTGTTCCAGGCTGCGGGGATTGCCACCACCTGTCACCATTACCACCACTGCCACCTATCCCCGCCACCTGGAACGGGCCAAAAATGGGGCGTGCAAAGGCCGAAAATGGGGCTCATGGAGGCGGCAATAGGTGGTGGCGGCAACAGCGGCGATGGGTGGTGATGATTCCTGCAGCCTGGAACAGCTGTTAGGTGGTATTCCGGGAGGCCAATCCAACCGCCAATCAGCTGCTTCTGCTAAATCAGGCTGTCCTGAAGCTGGCCAGGCTGTTTTCTCTTTGCTACAAAAATTGCTGGGAGGCAGAGGTCAAAGGGTGGGGGTGGGCAGGGCTTCGGTAACATTTGCTCAATAAGATGCACAGACATTTCCACCCATTTTTTGGAGGGGGAGTGCGTCTTATACACCGAAAAATACAGTATTTTGTTTCATTTCCTTGAAGGGGTTGGTGCACCGTTTTTAATAAAATCTCAAAAAGTCCTGGCTCAAGTAGACTCAATATGCTTAGGAAGTGAAGCATTCAGTGTAGAATTTTGCTGTCTTTATTTGTGGCTGTTTGGAAGGCAGTGCCAGAAATCTAGCCGTATATCTGGTTTCCTGGTTTCTTTGACACCCATAAACTTTTCATTTCTCTTATTGCTTTTTAATATTCCTAGGAAGATTGGATTCATTTCTGTGTCTGCTTATTTTTATGGATGAACAAAATTGTGTGCAAAATTAAAACTGCACAATTCTTATACCAGCATTTCTTCCATTATAATCTTTTCACTGTTTATACTACATAGTTATATATATATGTACAGTGTATTAGATCAGGCTATAGAATCAGGACAACTTTTCTGTGGCTGTTTTCAAATGGGCCCCATCCTATTAGCCCTTCAAAGGGCTGTGAAAACTTGGCACTTCACCCAGGCTTTGGATATGGCATAAGTGAGTCCAGCAAATGTAAGAGTATGGGGAGGTCATGTGATATTGTGGTGCTGTATTTGGGATACATGGTATTGTTGGGGTTACTTTATAATATTCTGCTTTTATTTAATGTTAGTGTTGAGCTGCTCAGATTATCTTGCATAATATAAGGCAGCCATGTAAGTTTCTAAATAAATAAATATAAACATAACTATAAGAACAGGAGGAAAGTTGGAATTAAACTGGATTAAAGTATGAAGCTTTATTACTCCTCAGTTGACCTTGTGCTATAGGATGTCTCTGCAAAAGAATTAAGAGTTTTGCTCGCCCTTTAAAAATGAGTGTTTGGTTATAGCAGTTTATGCCTCATGACAGGGACAAATACTGTATATTACAGTTTTAGAAACAACATGTGATTTATTGGCTACCCTTTGCAACTAAGCAAGATGAAAAATAAACTTCTTTAACTAAATATCCAATCTACTATTCCTAACAGGGCTTTCATTTATTTTATAACCTTTCTCTGTCACGCTTTCACACAGGATGATTTATTTATATATTTAATCCATTTATGTAGCTGCCCATTTTCTAACAAATTCTGGGTGGCTCCCAATCGAACATTAAAACAACATATGGACCTTGGGCTCATGTCTTATAAGCACAGGGCCTCTTGGGGTAGTTTCAGTGTTGTTTCATTTGCTTATGGTCTATTATCTTCCTTATCTCCCATTTGGTATTCTGTCTGCTGTGACTGAGGCTGTTCTCAGCATTCTGAACTCCCTTCATTCCCCACCCACTTTTTATAGTAAAATAAAACTTGTGCCGTTAGTTAAAGTATAACATATTTTATGTGATTAATTGAGTTAGACCAAATATTTCTTTACTTTTGTAACCACATTCCCTTTGGGTAATCTGTATACTGGTATTCAGTGTCCACGCATTAATAACCTAACAATGAAAAACAATAAAAGCAACTTTCTTCCACCTAGTGCTTTCCAGATCATTGCTTTTTTCCAGCAAGGTGTGGTAGTACACACTCATAATGTTGTTGTTTTTTTAATTAGAAGAGAGAAGTAAAGGTTAGGCATTTTAAAATATTTCTTGGTTTTGATGTTAAAAGGACCTGACAGTTGAAATTTTTGTAACTCATACATGCAGATTGCATTTCCTGTGTTCTGTGCAGGACTTAACCACTATGGCAATTGCCTTAAACACCTCTTTTCTAAATAATGGCATGCTCCTGTATTTTTTTTCACTGACATTTGTTGATCTTTTAACTTCTTTGAATTTTGGTTTAAGTTGTGGTTTCAGAAGACAGTTGAATTCATTTAAAAGAACGTCTGGACTTTCAAACCCAGAATTAGCATTTTGGTCTAGCACTTAATTCTCGTTTTCAGCTTGCTAAAAAACAGAATTCATGAATAATTTTCAGAAACATGAGCTGTGTTCTCTCATTTTTAAAAGCACAGGCTTACTATACAAGCAGAGTATCAATGAAAGGAGAACAATGATTTTTGCATTCCTTTTTTTAAAAAAATAGAAGACAGCTTATCAGTCATTGCAGGCCGTTCTCTGAAAAATAAGATATATTTATTTGTCATCCATGCATATTATTTCCGCTAATAATGAGCATAGTGCTCCCATGCCGATAGCAACAGAGATAGAATGGGATTTCTGAAACCAACAAGCAAATTTGGATGCACTCCCCATTTATATAAAATCTCCAAATTTCCCCTGAAAGCAGGGAATGACATGTCTTCAGATCAACTCCATGAATACTGAGCATACACTGTATACATGGACCACTGTGGCATACTAAGTTGGAAAAGAAAAAAAATGGGAATTGGAGACAGGGTGGCACACAATTGACTGCCTGCAATTCCTGTTAAAAGGCAAGAATAAATTGCAAGATGTTTTTTGTAGGGTTCCTTGTAAAAATTCCATAGGTTATAAACTGTCAGTATTAGGAGAAAATAATTTAATGCCTGTCAACCAATGTGAGGCACTGAAATACAAATTTTGGAAGTCAAAAGGTGCTCATTTATGAAGAAGGTAAGATATTGACTTGGAAGAAGCTGAACATGAACTTCATTTGAAATGCTGCTATGATTTTTTAACTTATCGATTTAACTGGGAATTAAGCACAACCTACTTCAGTGATGGCTAACCTTTTTGCCATCGCGTGCCAAAAGCAGGGGGAGTCGGGGGGTCACGGGTGCGGGTGCCCACATCCATAATTCAATGCGTCCTGTCCTCCCACGCATGCGCACGTGACTCCCTCACACTTCCCCCTGCTTTTGGCATGCAATGGCACAGTGGGCCCCGTAGGCAGTTTTTCTCCCTCCCCAGGCTCCAGAGGCTTTCTAGGAGCCTGGGGAAGACAAAAACAGCCTTCCCCATCACCCGGAGACCTTCCGGAGGCCGGAAACAGCCAGTTTCCTGACTTCCGGTGGGACTGGAAGGCCTGAAAATCAGTTGGCCGGTGCGTGCATGCACGCTGGAGCTGAGCTAGGGCAACACTCGCATGCCCACCAATATGGCTCCGCGTGCCACCTGTGGCACACATGCCATAGGTTCGCCATCATGAACCTACTTAATTTAAGCCAAACTGACATTACTGTTTGCCTTCTAAAATTAGTCCATAGAGTTGAAGCAGGAAATCTATGGACTCCAAATGTTGCTGAAGAGCCACTAAGAGCTCCAGTTGGGCATGACCAATTCCAGGGTGGTTAAAATGCCACTTTGAGCTTCTCAGATAACAGAAGGCATGCAGATGAAACTCAAACAGAAACAGTCTCCTTTTTTGAGTTATAAACTATGTACTTCTTTCTCTTTGAAGTTCTCATAAAGAGATGGGAAGACTGAAATGATTTTCCTAATGTAAGAAAACTTGGAGAGAATATTGTTTGGTTTTTTTGAAAATAGGGTTAGAGATAGTCATGCAAATTACAGAATTGGAAAGAAAAGAATAAACCAGATTGTAAGCAGAAGCAAAGACCAGAAATTAAGCATGTATTATAAAAAATAGATTCAAATAGATATGCTTCTTAATTATCCTATTAATTATTCTCTTATTTTTGCTTGTTTCGAGCCCATAAAGCAAACTTAACAAAGAGCTGCTTGTAACGTGGTCTTATATATGTAATTCCTATGCCTTATATCTGGCATACAGTTTTCCTTAATGCTTCTTTTGTGGAAACAACCATTTTGTCCATGAAACAGAACCAAATAAATGTCATAAAAATATAAACCACTCAGAAATCAAACAATAGCAATCTTTGTGTGTATCATCACATGTTTTCCGAGGTGAGTCTGGATGTGCTCAGACTGTGGGGACCCGACGGCTATGGGATGGCTTCAGTAACAAAATGTGGGTTTCTGAAATTTATTTCCTGCTACCTTTTAGGTCAGAGTGGCTTGGGAAAATCAACTCTAATCAATACCCTTTTCAAATCCAAGATCAGTCGCAAATCAGTGCAACCAAGTTCTGAAGAGCGTATTCCCAAGACAATTGAAATCAAGTCCATTACACATGGTGAGTGTTGTCAAGAGTTTGCCTGCCTGTTTTTTGTGGAAAGTTAGCAGCCAGGGAAAGAGGGTCCAGGGAGTCACCTTTTGGTTGACTAGGAGATCCTTGAAATGTTAAAATGCTTAAACTTCTTTATCAAAAACATCTTTGATAAACATAAACACGTAAAGAGGGATTTCCCACATACTCATTGTGTTCATCCCAAAGTGATACGTTGCTATTTAATGTCTTCACATTCCATTTCAGATATTGAGGAAAAAGGTGTTCGTATGAAACTGACTGTCATTGACACTCCTGGATTTGGGGACCACATTAACAATGAGAATTGGTAAGGGACTTTCAATGGAGAAATGCACCAGGACAAGGGAACTTGGTACCAGGGCAAGGGGAACTTGGCACTTCAAAAACTCTAGCTATTAATACAATGTGGCCTAGTCTGCTTTTGTTGTTGTTATTTATATTGTTTTGTTATGACTGACACTGACTGACTGACTGACTTGGTGCCAAACCAGTTCAGGCTAAACTCTCTTCCATCTGTGGGCTGGAAACAAAAAGAGAAGAGCTTAATCAGGATAAGAATAAGGAAATTATTTTGATGAGAGTTAGGATAGAAATTTAATTTAATTTAATTTAATTAATTCAATTTATATGCCGCCCCTCTCCGAAGACTCAGGGTGACTCACAATACATTTTAAAAAATCATTATAAAAAAACATTTAAAAATTAAAAACATTAAAAACTCATTCACGCCATTCATGGCCGGATCTCGCCAGATCACAAGAGCGAGATCAACAGCTCCAGGCCTGCCGGAAAAGCCAGGTCTTCACCGCTTTTTGGAAGGCCAATAGGGTGGGGATGGTCCGGACCTCAGGAGGTAACTGGTTCCAGAGACCTGGGGCAGCTACAGAGAAGGCCCTCCCCTATGGGCCCGCCAGCCGGCATTGTTGCCAATATTACAAAATTATATTTTGCAATATTGAAGTTGGTATTGTTGATTACCTCCCAAGAAATGTTTCACCTAGGACGAGGGAAGAATGGAATGGAATTACTCTGCTTTAGAGCAAAAAATATGCCAAACTTTATTGATTCTTCAAAAGCTAGGAAATTTTCTAAACCAAACCGTACTTTACAGATTTGCAGTTACTTATACATCTTTTCTCATGAGGATTGGCTTACCAATTAAATTACTCAGAAAAGAACTACAATGGAATGCCTTATATAATGTGTAGGAAAATGTGATGCCATGGTGCACTATTAGCAAAGGGTCACCTCCATGGTTGATGTGAATTATATGAGTGAAAGAAAGGACTCTTGAGAATACATCTTACTGTTTCCTTACTATTTTGCAAGGGATCATCTGGAATAAGGAATATCAAATGACATCAACCTTCCAAAGTCAACAAAACAATGGTGGCATGCCTCCAAATACAGCAAATGCAAATTAGCTTCAGATTTTATTCTTCTCTTAACTTTAAGGGGGCCTGCCTGTCAAAGAACATAAATATAAATACAGGGGAGAGCTGAAGGCTGTATATTTCTGCGATAGAGATCCTGATACTGAACACTGTGTGCTCGGGAAACTACCTTTATTTGAATATATATTGTATTTACTTATTTAGAGAACTTATATGGTCAACTATCTTATATGATTCTAGACAGGTCAGTCCATAAAAACACAGCTAAAATAGAAATACCTCCCTTCCTCATCCAGGTGGTAAGACCAACCAGCCTCCCTGCTCAACCCCCATCCTATACCAATGCTCAAGGCAAGAGTCAGGGTTTTGCAGCCCTCTAGAAGCTAAAAGCATAGGGATCCCTTGGATGTTAGGTGAGGAACTGGTTCAAAGGGCTGTCTGGCCACCATGAAGGTGCACCTTCAAGGTTCCATCAAATGATAACATTAAGGGTAGGGACCTAGAGTGTATCTACCCTGTCTAACTTTTCATAGCAAGCACTTGAGAATTTCTGTTTGTCAACACTGGGTGGCTGGGGTGTGCCTCTGCCAGCAAGTAATAATCTGCTGTGTCTCCTGAAAAAGTCCAAAATGGAAATGTTATCCTTCCTAGCAATTCTGTCAAAATGAAGGGGGCTGATTTTTGTAATTGCTCATAATAGTATACTTAAAGCAAGCTGTGAGTTGGTTCTATGATTCCTTGCCCATGCACTTTTTCCTGTAAAGTGCTAGCAAAAGTACAAAGGCATACAAACAAACAAACATGTATAATTAGCCAACATCTTCTCCTTTTATTAAACTTGATGTGCTTAAGAGAAAATCTAGGAGTCAGAAACGACTTGATGGCAATCAATCAGTGCTTCAAAGCTTGAGAAAGTCAGTGAACATTTGTTTTTTTTTGAAGGGAATCTCTGCATAGAGACATTTGTCTCTAATATGTCATATTTCTTTCTTGCAACAGTTGGCAACCGATTATGAAGTTCATCAATGACCAGTATGAAAAGTATCTCCAGGAAGAACTAAATATTAATCGGAAGAAGCAGATCCCGGATAGCAGAGTTCACTGCTGTATATATTTCATCCCTGCCACTGGCCACTCGTATGTATTCTGCTTCCGAACTATAGCCCCTGATTTTCTGTAGACGAGCTCAGTGGCACAGATTGCCACCTTTCCCTGGAACCAGACATCCAAGAAAATATGTGCTTGCTCAGCCCCTGCCTTCAAATAAGCCTTGCATCATTACTAGCCCTGTTTTCCTTTCCCCCTTGCAAGTTACACAAACCCACCTTTTCAGTTGCAGCTGGACATAGGTGCTGATTCACAGCTTGTCTGGCAAGGAGACCTATCCTTCCTTGAGAACCAACATACTTCCACATATTAGCTCTTCCCCTCTTATAGCAGCTGAAACATTAGACTGCCTGGGAGAGGCTTTCTAATTGCGCCCCACGGTTTCCCTCTCACCCTGCTGCTTGAGTGGTAAGCGGTGCCTAAAAGTCTGCCTAGTGTATTCCTCTTTTCCCAGAAACATGTGTTTCCAATATAAGGCTAGGGTTTTGAAGCTATGAGACACATCATTTTTGACTTTCATGTAGCTTGATATCCCTGCTGGAGGTTAGGCCTAGGTGTTCCTTGGGCCTCTGCCCCAGACAGTTCATTCTAGGGCTTTGCTTTCCTATCCCATGTCAAAAAAAGACATATGGATCAAGGGGGGGGGGGAGTTGGCAAGAATTAGTTAGTTTATGGGGTGGGTCGAGTTGCAGTTTGCAGGCAGGTTGTAAAGGATGTGGGAAGAGTCAGGGAAAAAATATGGACATCCCCAGTCTCTCTTTGTCCCCCACCCACCCCAAAACCCCCCTCTTTCTCTTTTTCTGCTCCCTTTTAAACCTTTCCGTAATTGCTCCTGGTAGTTAAGGGTACACAGTGAGTCTTTCTGGTCTGTGATACTGTACTCAGGGTTGTAAAGCTTTTGAGAAAACTTTCAAGTTTAACTAAGCACCTTATATACTCGTGTATAAGCCCATCTGCAGATAAACTGGCTCGGTGTTAACCAAAACACCATGAAAAATGAAAATGAAGTAAGCCAACCCTTGGAATTTTTTGTGTGTTTTAATTTTCACAGTCAGCTTATATGTGGGTGGCACGGTTTTTTTCATGGTATTTTGGTTTTAACAATTTTTTTAAAAATCTGCTTATCCATGTGCATATGCAGAATATGTGAATACTTTTTAAAAATATTACTGAATATACTTGTGGTTAAGCCTGTCCATGGATAAGCCAAATCCAATTTTCTGGGTGTATTTTGGCACCTTACATTCTGTGAGCATATATAATATATGACACGTGTGCACACACCCATTTCCACTCTGAAAGGATTTGGCACCGTCTTCCAGTCAGTGTAATTTTCTGTTCTTGTGCATCAGGGAGAAGGAGACAGAGGGAAGCTGAGTCTGCTCTTTGTTCTACTTTCCTTTAAAGCTTTACTTCCCCATCTCCATCAGAGCTCCATCCAAGACCCTTTAAGTACACAAGGAAATACCCTGCTTGCATGTGCTCTACTGCATCAGTGTACAGATAGTTAGTGACTTGCAACCATTCATTTTGTGACAGTTTGAAGTTAGGAGTTTGAAATTAGGACAACACTGAAAGAAGTGTCTTACAGTTGGTTCTTACCAGTGGTGGGTTTCAAATATTTTTACTACTGGTTCTGTGGGCGTGGCAGGGGAAGGATACTGTAAAATCTCCATTACCCCCCCCCCCCTCCAGGGGAAGGTTACTCCAAAATCCCCATTTCCTCTCGATCAACTGGGACTTGGAAGGCAGAGAATAGATGGGGGTGGGGTCAGTCAGAATTTTTACTACCGGTTCTCTGAACTACTCAAAATGTCCGCTACCAGTTCTCCAGAACTGGTCAGAACCTGCTGAAAACCACCTCTGGTTCTTACGCTTACCATTGTTGCAGCATCCCCCACGCTCATGTGATCAAAATTCGGACCCTTGGATTTATAATGGTTGCAGTGTCCCAAAGTCACTTGATCACTGTTTCCAACTTTCCCAGCCAGCTCCGAATAAATAGAGTTACTGACTGAGGGAAGCTGGATTCACTCACTGATCACATGCTTCACTTAACAACCACCATCATTCACTGAATAGCCATGGCAAAAAAGATAATAACATTTTTAACCCAATTGTGGTCATACATTGAAGACTATTCATAGTGAAATTTACTGGGTGAAGTTTTGAGTGCCATAATTTAGAGAATATCAGCCCTTTGAGATTGGCCAGGCCAAGAAACACATTGCAGGATTCCAGGAATTCTCCTTTATTGTTGCAGGATATATTAGATGAATCTTGAAAGCAGGTACATAACCTTCACTTCACAAGCCCCCTTTTTAAAGAGAACAGGGTCAAGATGTGGTTATTCTGAGCACTTTTTCAGCCTTCCTACTTTCCCAGAGCTGAGGAATCATTCATCTCATTTTCTTCTTGAGGTCAGAGCAAAATTCTTTTCACCACTTGTATATTCCTTCACCTGTCCCTCGAGTGTATTCTTCAACATTAAAATGATGGGTAAGGGTCGATTTGCAGGCGTTTCCACTAAATTCTAGTGGGGACAATCTACTCCCTCAAAGTATACTCTCTAGGTATACTAGAGAGGGAAGTATACTCTTGCCAAAGACTGTATTTTTCTTGATTCCTCCCTTGATATATGTTTGTTTATTTGGTATACTCACCTCTGTGCCATACATCCTAACACAATTGAATTTGTTTTGGGGATGGTTCTCTGTTTAGACGTTACTTTGCACATTGATTTATCGAGTTGGATGGCAGAACATTAAGATGACTAGGCCTTTCAATTAGTGTATATGTATATAAGACAAATAGGATGCCTTACACATTATAGCAAAGAGTTTGTTGTCACTAACAAACAGTTCAGTTCATTGAGTTATAGAGAGAAGCATGTTGATTTATGAACAGGAATTTCTCTTCTTATTCCTAAAAGTTTAACATGACTCTTCCTTAGGAGGTTTCTACAAGAAGGTAAAACATATGAGTTGTATAACATGCATGCCTGCTCATCATGTTATTGACTTTCGAGATAAACAGTGTTTTAGAACGTGCATAAAATTGTACTTTTCTTATTCCTTGTTCAAAGTTCAACTATTAACACAACATTTCACTTATTCTTACACATACAGTATTGTGCTTCTCTTGTGTACTATGCTTCCTGTACTTAGTAACCAAACCTCAATATACAATATATTCATATAAAATACAACAACGTTCCATGCAGCTTGGCATATAGTCATGCTGGCCCCTTAACCACGGAAATGTCACTGGCTCCCTTGGCTAAGAAACAGAGATGAGCATCGCCCCCTAGAGTCGGAAACAAATGGACCAGGGAAATCTTTACCTTTACAATATATTTCATAATTATATTCCATAATTCAAGTCTATCATAGACTTTCTCTAAACCACTAAATGTATTGCAAACATAATTCTACACATACATAGATTTCTGATGACTTGCTAAAGAGCCACAACTTGGTCAGCACATTCCTTGTCTTAATGCAAAGCCAGACAGTACTTTTAGTCAAAATTCAGTGAGAATTCTGCCACATACTTTGCTAGGCATGCTTAAGAAGCTAATCCTCCTATAACTTTTGCATTTACTCTTACTACCTTTTACTTTGTAGGAAGGAACAATAACGTTTTTCCAGTCATTGGGCATGCATGAACTTTTTACATATGCATATTATACAAGTCACAGAGCCGCTCCATCACATCCATCAGCTAAAAGTTCTCTAGTTGCATCATCAACAGCTGTGACTGTAACGTTTTCCAGTACCCTCACAGAATCTATGACTTCCCCTTCATCATTCTGTTTGGAGTTATGAATGTCTATGGCATTAATTTCTTCGAGATACCACTAGCCCCCACATATAGATTTCTAAAATATTCTTTCTGGCATCTTTTAAAAATTTCAGCTTCGGCTTAAACGATTCCATTGCTTTAATTTTTATTACCATTCAGACTTTTTGTTTAGTCCTCTTCAGAATTTTTTTTAATCCATTAAAATTGCTCTGCATTTTCTCTGCCTTTTTCAAGCTTAACTCTTTCTTGGGAACTTTGGTTATATTCTTTGCAGCTCTTTTTATATCTCCACACACAATTATCATTCTCTTGGGGGTTTTTCCTTTATTCTATCACATGCATTTTTTTTTCCTGATGCACTATATCACTTTCAGTTTATCGTTCCACTAAACCTCCTTGCTCATACTTCCCATTTGTTTTGTTCCACAAACTTTTTGCCAATCAGCTTATCCTTTTTTTCCCTTTTACCCACTTTGTATTCATTCTGTTGGGAGTGCAATAATTTTTATTTTTATTTTTTTTCACTTCTCCTTTTAAAAATTTATTCAAGTCGTACAGATGTTTCTCTAGCACAGCACTTTTTTTTCTCCCAATATTTTCCCTTTGACACTACTTAAATTTGGTCTTTTTCAGATTCATCTCCTGTGTTGTCTTCATTAATTCTAATTAACCATCAAATACATCATGTTTTTAAATTTATATTCATTTCATTTGCATGTGTACTCATTAATAGACTTATGAATAAGCAAAGTATTTAGAACAAAGAGATCTATTTTTAAGTTATCACTCATTCAGTTTAACATTATTATTCATTCTTGAGCCTCTGAATGTCCCAATTAGCTTTTCTATATTTGTTCATTGCATTTCCATTCATCCATCCCTATTATATAGCCAAAAAAAAAATCAATTTTTTTCTGGATAATATTTATTCAGTATACTGTGCAATTTTTTTCTCAAATTTACCCCTGATTCTTTTATTATCATTCATTGGGGTGTAAGATATTGATATCATCTACTTAGGGATTTGTACTTATATACATCCAAATGCATTGGTTCATATATGTTAGACTAGGGGTCACTAACCTGTGGGCCATGGCCCACTACTGGCGATGGCCTTTTGGCCACAGGGCTGCATGACTGGATGGCCAATGAGCACATGTGTGCATGCTCACCTACCCTCCCCCCCCACTCACACTAGCATCGTGCGGGCGCTACCGTCACCACAAGCGCCACGTGGGGTGCTACTTTCGGTGTGAGCATGCTACCGGTGAGCATCACACAGTCCTGTTCACTCATGTGCTTGCACTCGTAAAGGTGCCCCCCCCCCCCCCCCCCGCTCTGGGCCACCAACCCAGAAAGATTGGGGAACTGTATGTTAGACCTTTCATTCATAATTAAACCTGTATCTTCACTTTCTTGCCTGTATTCATCAACACTACTTATAAGATCAGAATATTCGAACCTATTATATATTCCACCTTTTTATTTTACCGACTCACAGCTTTTCTTGCTTTCATTTAATTATACTAACGTATACGTCTTCTTTTTTTACAATGTAGTCCTTTAAACTTGCTATCTTCCGTAGGTCATTACAGTCTTCAGAAGGGTCCATAAATACTGATTTGTACTGGTGCCCCTTGTGTCATTGGTCAATTGAGGCTCTCTCATGACGTTTTTACTAAGAAAGAGGAGGTGGTTACCAGCCTTGATTTTACCATATACAGTATTGCCTGCTAACCGTAAAGACGGCTGAGCACATTTGGGCCAGTATGCTATATGCACACCAAAGCCCAGGTTTTATGCCAAACTCACACTATTTTATGCAAGCTGGGTTCTCTACCATAGAAACTATTTTGTAAGCCAACATATTATCCTTTGTATCCCATCTTTTAGGAGATAAAATTTAAGATTTATGAACAAAAGCCCAATGTGCCAGTAAGCGCTAGACATATTCTAGATTTCTTTTGGTTCTAATTAAGTCACCCAAAAATATTGACAGTCTTTATCTGCAGTATTTGTGTTTACTCTACTATGGTTAATATACATTATTTTTCTTTGGGACATGGAGACCAGCTTGCAGTGTAATGTTCAAATTTGGATTGTATTTAGTTCCGTTTAGTTTTCTCTCTTACACACACACACACACACACACACACTCACTTTCTCTTTCAACAGTCATATATTTATTGCATATCAATCTATGTGAGAACAGAAAAGTTCCAAATGGAACTTTTGAATCCTTTGCTTCAGCCTTTAGTTGCTTTCAATTCGTATCACTCATTGCTAATTTAGAAAGATACCATAGTTCATTTCATTGAAGGCTGGAGCATGCGTCTTCCATCTAAGATCCATTGTGTGTTTTCAGCAAGAGCAGTTTCCATCCCATGCCAATGGCTGAATGGAGATTGGAAAAGTTCTGATCATCCATTTCTTCCAGAATCCTTTGCAGTTGACGGTCCACCACCATTTGAATAACCTTTACCCCAAAAGGGAAGTTAGATATTGGATGGGTACTGTAGACTCAGTTCTTTAAGGATTGATTGCACCAAAGCCTTTCCCAAGTATATTGACATCTCTATCCTCCCACAGTAAAGTTTTATAACCACCAAAACCCAGTTTCCTATCATCTCCCTGGCAATGTAGAGATCAAACCTACATGAGACAGAGCTCATCTTGCAAAGGATTCTATCTGCTTCCTCAGGATTAAACTTTTCCCATCAAGTATTGCTAGATGTTACCCTTAGCACTTCTGTTTCTGGGTTTCTAACTTGGAATGAATACAAGTTATTTTTTTTCCAGCAACCATCCCAATTCCTGTTCTAGGTCAGGAACAAGCAAGTGATCTGTATAATTAAAATGAAGCACTAAATGCCCATGCGTGTAATCTAAATTGAGTATACTGAGAAAATCTTATTTCACTGGCCACTGCTATTAGTTAGCATCCTGGCATCCCCCACCCAGGCTTCCCTTTTGATCCAGCAAGGCCTAGAAAGCTGCTTATTGGCAAGAGATGAAACACTATCACTGTTTACTTTGTATAATTTCATGCTTTGGGAGAATCTTTTGCAACTATTTCAGCTTCATGATTTTTCTTGGATGTCGGTGTTTCATATTTGCATATGGATGTAGATAACTGACAAAAATGAGAAGTAACATGATTTCTGTCACTGTGCTGATATATATTTGATATTTTGCTGATAACGAAATAAAGGGAGACTAGTACAGATCTATTTCAAGCTATTTAGCTCTCATCAGCTAGCCATACCCTTACTTGAATTCGAACTTGAGCTGCCTGCATGTTAGGCAGTTGTATTAACCTCTGAGCCACAAGTTCTCCTCCCTTCATCAGCTTAATCCAGGGGAGAGATTAAGTGTTTTCCTATCGAGACACCTGGTCTACCCCAGCATGTGGGAGGGAGCGTACTGCATCCCATATATATATGGTTTTTGATTAAAAAAAGATAAAACCAACCATTTTAAAATAACTTACATAGACTGTGTGAATCCATCTGCTCCATTTGCTTTGTCCTTTTATTGTATACAATGTAGTATCCAATCTGGGTCAGTCACTGGAACCAGAGGTTTAGTCTTCCGAACTTTCAGACTCGTGCTGGAGCCCATTTTCAGGGAACTTCTCTCTATCTGTTTGCATAGAATGTGTTACACTCCACTAGAGAGAAGTTCCCTGAAGATGGGCTCCAGCACAATTCCGAAAGCACAGAAGACAAAATCTCTGGTCCCGCTGACCGACCCAGATTGGATCCTGCAACATTATCCTGGGACATGTATATTTACCTTCATTTGTGAATGTAACAAGTTAACATGGGAAGGAAATGAAGGGCTGCAATTGTTAAGCAGAACTCCAGCATGTTCTTAAAGAGCCAATGATCAGCTTAACCAAGAGCATTGTGTGTCACAAAAGAGTGCGTCTTAATATATATTTTCTAGATATCACGGTGATTAATGCTGGAATCAATCGGGATACCCACATAGATCACAGCAGCTGGGCTGGAAGCTCTGTCATAGGTAGCAGAATACAAATAGGAGTTTCACTAATGTTTTAGTTATGTATTTTACTGAGGAGATTTACAACCCACCTTCCAGAACATGATTCTCAGGGGAGAAAGCAATTGTTATAATATGAAATACCTGGAAACTGCTTGGCAGAATAGCTGCTGTTCAGCTAATTAAAGCCAAATACAGCTACCTTGGAACTTTAAGCCTCTCAAAGCTTTTAAAAGCATTCTTTGCAAGAGGTAAGTGATTTCCACAAGAAATTGGCTCCATCTTTCTCCATCTGCGATATGGTGGACTGAAGTCAGAACATTTAATTATTTAGATTTTTAAAATCCCTCCTATTATTTTTATAAATTACTCCAGACAGTAAACAATACTCCTCTTCTTTTCACCACCACAACAACCCTATGGGTTGCCAGCTGCTTTTCTGGAGTATATTGTCATCATATGCCTGTTTTTCCAACCACACTGGCTCCCCTGCTTTCTCTTGTATAAAATGTATCCTAATAGCAATAGCACTTAGACTTATATACTGCTTCACAGTGCTTTTACAACCCTCTCTAAGCGGTTTACATAGTCAGCATATTGTCCCCAACAATCTGGGGCCTCATTTTACCCACCTCGGAAGGATGGAAGGCTGAGTCAGCCTTCAGCCTGGTGAGATTCGAACTGCCAAATTGCAGGCAGCCAGCAGAAGTAGCCTGCAGTACTGCATTCTAACCACTGCACCACCACAGCTCTTATATCCAATTCCATATAGAGGAGCCTGAGTGGCGTAGCAGGCTAATGCCTCCTATTAAGGCAGCATTTAACATCCAGCTGCCTGCAATTATTGCGAGTTCTAATCTCACCAGGCTCAAGGTTGACTCAGCCTTCCATCCTTTCTAAGGTGGGTAAAATGAGGACCCGGTTTGTGGGGGCAATAAGCTGACTTTGTATAAAATATACAAAAGTATGAAAGCTATTGCTTAATGCATTGTAAGCCACCCTGAGTCTCCGGAGAAGGGTGGCATATAAATATAAATAAATAAAAATAAAAATAATAAAAATAAATATTTGCCAATATTAAAAACATTTTTAAGAATTCCTTTTGCATGCAATTGTGTGCATTTCTGTATCTGATTTTTGAGCATGGAACCACACTATAAGTCACAACACAGACCAAAGAAGAACTGTCTGCATTCTATTTTTGCTGGTATACAATGTAAGCTTTGTATACATAGATATATACACAGAATGCAGATATGTCCTGAGTTACAAGAGGACGTAGGAAGCTAAAATTGTATTTGTTTGCTTTTTTTTTTCTCTAAAGAGTTGAGGGCAGCATCCAAGGACTCGTTGTTTGATTTCACTTGTTAAATTGCTGCAATGAGTTAGGCTGAGAGAGTTGGCAGTATATTGCTCTGGCTTCTGATGTGGACAACTTTAAAATGGGATTGAAGACATTTACCAAACAATTGCTGCCAGGATAATTTTTTAATCAGGATGATATTATTTCAGTATTCTAGGCAGCCTGTCCCTGGGTGTCAATTCTTGATGAACATGAACTACTGCTCTCACACTGATTGCGGCTTTTCCTTAGGCATCTCCATGACTTTGTGAGACCTTGGTCTGACTGTATATTGAGTGGATGGATCAGAAACAGGAATGGCTGTCTTCAAATCTGCTTGTTGACTTTTCACACAGGCACACACACCCTTTTGAAGGGTCCTATTGGGGGAGGGAGCCATTTCTTTCTGGCATTCCTGAAGCCAGAAGGTTTCCACTTTCCTGGTCTCATTTAAGAAATCTCTTCTCTATCTTGTTTTCAGCCTCCGGCCGCTTGACATTGAATTCATGAGACGCTTGAGCAAAGTAGTTAACATTGTGCCTGTCATCGCCAAAGCAGACACATTAACCCTGGAGGAGAGGGACGCCTTCAAGCAAAGGGTAAGCAGGATGGGTTGGGACAGGACAAGGCCCTTCCTGATTTTTCTGGTAGCAAACCGGTTCAGATTTCACCACTGGTCAGTAGCAATTCTCATTGCTTAATTGTACCACCCACATGCCCAGCCCTGTTTGAAGGGATATATCTCTGCTCTCATCCTGTGGAGCTAATCATCCTGACTGTCTTTATTTGCTTTGTTCTGACCCTGTCATTAATGATTATATTGTTCAGTGCTGTTAAAGGGCTTCTGATTTGTTTAATCGTTGCATTATCCTTATGAACATGGAAAAAAAATGGCCGCTGGTTCTACCACAGATGCCAAAAATAACTTGGCTAGTCTTCAGTATTTCGCCCATTGACTTGACAGCCTAAAGGAAGTTACTCCCATTTTGGACCAGCCTACAAATGAATTACAGTTTGTCTGTAATTGAAAGGAGAAAGTTGAGTCTTGAGACCAGTTTCCCAACATTGATGTTTTTGAGCAGATGGCTTAAAAACCATAGTGTACTATCATGTCAGTGCACAAGGATTGTTTTAAACAACCTAAATCCAAGAGGCATACTGAGAGCTCTTTGAATATTGTGTGTTTCTTTCCAGTGCTTATCTAGTTAACTGTATTCACAAATGATCATGCTTGACTGGTTGGTGTCTTTACTCCAGTTTGTATCTCTTTTTTTTGGATGGCAGTGTATTCAATATCCCAGGCTATTTAAACATTGTTTAAATTTCACACCTTCTTAACTTCAGCAAAATTGCCTTAGTCCATACTTTGCAGGTTCACTGCAGGTGATAAGAATGTGACCAGATCTGAAGGCCAATGCCATTCCTTTTTGTATAGCTCAGTCACTAAGAATCATTTACTGGTATAGTTGTCTGAATCACAGTCTTATTATGTTCAATGTTTTTTCTTCCTCTTAGATTACAGCAGATCTTCTTGCTAATGGCATAGATGTATATCCCCAGAAACAGTTTGATGAGGATTCTGAAGACCGATTAATAAATGAAAAATTTAGAGTAAGTGTGTAGGTCTCTTTTAATACACATTTTGTTCGTGGTCAGAGATTTACAGCAGACTTTCAGGCTCCAAGAATTCATCTCAATGATATTTAATTATTTCTGTATAATAGATTTCTGAATCACTTTTAAAAATATGCAAGTTGGTCTATTTCCTTATGTTTGATATAAAATTGATATTGATTTAAGGGATCTTTCAATTAGGGGTACATTGAAACACACTAAAGTGAGCATCAAGGAAGATTGTGGAAGACATGTTCACAATTATGGTTGAGAGGATGTTAGCCCTCCAGGGCAGATCAGACTAGCAAATCAATGTCATGTAGATGAGTACTACTTGTATTGTAAAGCTATAATGTGTTTCCACTCTCCCTCCCTCCCTCCTTTCTTTTATTTTGGGTGAACTAGGAAGGGGTTTTTCTAAGATGTTTACTCACATAACATTCTTGACCTGACTTGGTAAGAGGTTCTTCCTCCTGTCCTTCATGGCCACTTCCTCTGCCCTATACTTTGGGGGACCATCTAAGTTTTCTTTCAGTCATATTTTATTGGCTTATTTATTTACAAGACTTTAGGATTACCCCAATAGCTGACTCGGAGTGTTGTATAACTTCCCAATATATAATTGGGAATAAACTATACAAATAAATCCCAAATTAAAAACAACACGTAACTTTAAATTAGATGGTGAGCTACTGCAGGTGAAAAAAGACGGTCATTAATTTATCCACAATGCCTGGTTCTGTTTAGCAGTCTTATTACCACATTATTAATCCTTGGAAAATAAGAGGTTTTTCTCTGAATTTACCATTCCTCATCATTGCTTCACAAGAAAAGCTTAGTTTCTAGAAATAAAACCGTCTTATATGTAATTTGACTCTGGACTTTTGTTAATCTCCAGATGTAGGACAACTCTTGTAGAAAGACTGGATCAAACCTAAGAAGTCCAAAAATAAAATGAGAGGGGGAGGACATAAAGATATTTGCTTTAGCTGTTTAATACGTGCATTGTTTAATGCCATAAAAAGTTGCCAGATTTTTTCACCCTCCATTTTGACCCTAACATTTCACTGTAGGAAATGATTCCATTTGCCGTGGTGGGCAGTGACCAAGAATACCAGATCAATGGAAGACGAATTCTGGGAAGGAAAACAAAATGGGGCACAATCGAAGGTAAGAATTCCTGTTTGTTGTTTTCTTGCCATTATTGTGACTTTCGATTTGCTGAAGTAACATCTTGAATGTGCAAAGATGGCAATGTGTGCATCGCTTTCTGCAAGACTGTATGCTCTGCTGCCCTCTGCTGGGCAGAATAAGAGTCATGTTTTGCGTGTTAGGTTACTCAGTGATCACTTGAAAAGGGATTTAAGAATTGTCAGAGTAGGAGAAAACAACTTTGATTTGTTGCTTCATCAGAAAGCTCCACTACCTCACGTTTAATTCTGTATCTTCACCCAAATTCTCAGCTTTTAGAGGCTGAAGAAATACAAGACGCAAAGGGGAGATTCCAGAATCCCAGCCTGGCCCAAAACTATTGAAGGAAAATGACTTCACATCAGTGCTGAAATGAAACAGCATCCTGAGACTTTCTGAAAGCACAAGAGGTTTTCCTCTGATGGATCACTCGCAGTAGTAGCAGTCTTTGGAGATTAGAGGAAAGATAGTTGTGGGTTGTAGCTTGGATCAACATACGTTAGCGGCAAGGGGCAGTCATTCTGGGTTTATGTAAATAATTATATCCATTCTAGATGGATATAATCCATCTAGAATGGATATATGGCTAGATCTTAGCAATTTAAATCCAAGTTATAATATAATTTTTTGCATTCAGGGGAGAACATGCAATTTTTTGCATTCAGGGGAGAACACAATTACGCTGTGAAAGACTCCATAAATACTGTTTTAAAGAGCGAGCAGAATAGCAAGCATAATTATTAAAAGAACAGTGGTTGCAGTGGTTTCCCAGGGCATTTGGGTGATGCCCTTTCTTCCAATCATTTCTCCCTTCTTTCTTCTCTCTCCTTCATTACATTTTATGTGAAGACTTGCCGTACGATCTTAAGCACATGCAACAGATTCAACAAACCCAGATTCATTCTTCCCTCGCCCCTCTTCCCTTCCCTTCCTCTCTTTCCCTTCTGCTGAATTTTAAATTGCTAAGTTTTCATGGCAGAGACCCTCCTCCTATACAGGGAAGTGCCATGCAAACTATTAGCCATGCATAAGTAGGATTTAATCCAAGCCCTGTAGAGATTTTAATATATTAAAACTGGCAGCTGTGAAACCAAATGAATTGAAGATGTTTTCATGTAGCATCCCCTTACCTCTCTCATTATTGACAGTAAACATTATTACAATTATCCCATTTTCTGTAGCAGCGAATAGACTAGACTAGACTAGACTAGACTAGACTAGACTAGACTAGACTAGACTAGACTAGACTAGA
>WNWU01000040.1:7555467-7566429 GCA_012654045.1 Ptyas mucosa | reverse complement strand
GACTAGACTAGACTAGACTAGACTAGACTAGACTAGACTAGACTAGAATAGAATAGAATAGAATAGAATAGAATAGAATAGAATTTTTTATTGGCCAGGTATGATTGGATACACAAGGAATTTGTCTTGGTGCATACGCTCTCAGTGTATATAAAAGAAAAGATACGTTCATCAAGAATCATAAGGTACAACACTTAATGATAGTCATAGGTTACAAATAAGCAATCAGGAAACAATATCAATATAAATCATAAGGATACCAGCAAGAAGGTTACAGTCATACAGTCATAAGTGGAAGGAGATGGGTGGTGGGAACGATGAGAAGATTAATAGTAGTGCAGACTTAGTAAATAGTTTGACAGTGTTGAGGGAATTATTTGTTTAGCAGAGTGATGGCATTCGGGAAAAAACCCTTCTTGTGTCTAGTCAAGCAAAGCAGACAAAGAGAGCCTATATTATTTTTGTACTATGTGTTTTATTACTTTCTTTAACTGGATTGCGATTCTATTATGGCATTATGTAGAGTAGAAAGATATATAGGTAGCCAACAATTACTTAGCAGCCATTCGAAGTTCCACTGGACATACCTGGATCCCACACTGTCACGTGAGTGCAGTCCAGATGCACCTGCTACATCCTGTGGTCATGTGACTGCATTTTATGATTGTTTTGCCCAAAATCAGCATTTAGTTCCATTTTTTCAACAAAACCGTGTCCATAACAAACCATTGATTTGCTTAACAACCAGTGCAAAAAATATAAAAATCAGGTCAGTAACATGAGTGACACATTTTATGAGCATCGTAAGTTACGACCCTGATGGACAGGCTCCATTACAGTTGTAACTTGAGGAATGTCTGTGTTTTAATTCTCCTTGAATCTTTGCGATCATAATAATCTTCCATCTTCCTTGAAACAGTTTTGAAAAGACAGGATTGCAGAAGCATGTTTGCTAAACATAATCTAAGCCTGTTTAGCTGATCAGGAATGGCAGAAGCTTTTCCAACAATTGCTGTAAATACTTTTGGCATTTCTATGTCAGCATATATTGCTTCTACTACAAGGTTTGGATGTTTATTTTTAAAATCCTGTGAAGGAGTCCCAAGTGTTAAAAGTTGAACTGGGGGAAAAAAAAGATTTCCTACGTCAGAGAACTGGAATGGACAAACAACCTGCCACTGAAATAAAGCACTTTTTAATTGAAAGGGATTGGGGGGGGGAGTTATTTTAAGCCTTCTGCTTCCACCCTGTGGCCAGTTCTTGTATCTCATGAAATTAGCGAGGATGTTGGGAGGCCAAACTTTGTAATAAAGTGAATTTGGAAACATGTCATCCAGTGGAATAGCGAGAGGTACAGTCAATCATAAGACAATATAATTGGAGCACTGTGAAAGAAATCCTTCCAGCTCTTCTATTAGAATTCTAATAGAATTCATCTATTAGAATTAGGGAACTGCACTATGGTTAGCGCTGCAGATACTTTATGAACTGAATGGCGTTTTGAACCCTATCTTTGCTCTGGAACTTAGCAGGTAAAAGAGTTTATGCTAATTGTTCGTTCCTTCTTCTGCATTGACAGTTGAGAACACAACACACTGCGAGTTTGCTTACTTGAGAGATCTCCTGATCAGGTGGGTGCCAATTTCCTAAAAGGCAATTTGGATGCGTCGAGGCAATTTACTTTTCAGACTGGGACTGTGGGGAAGATTGCACCATTCCATAGATACATCAGAGACCCTCCAGTCTGGTTTTCTTTCTACCAAAGTTGGAGATATGGTACATGTAATTCAAGATACTGTAGTGGGATTTGGTTTCGCATACGTGGTCTGCGTCTTTCTGTGTGTGTTGGCCATCCAGGGTTTATGGCCAGCTATCCAGTGGTTTATTCAATAAACCTTGCTTAAATCATGACTTAAAATATGGTGTGTGAACAAGTCAAAATTAAAGCAAAAGTATCAGACACCATTTGTCAATTTATTGCAATCTTGCCAATTTTAAGATACACAAAAAAATTAACACATCTAATTTCATATCTCCTGAAAATGGCAAGACTCAAAAGTGGGTTTGGTAAAACATATGTTTTGGGTTTTTTTACTATAGTACTATAGATCTTCTTTTACATTCCAGTATAATACTGGTTTTACCTCCAACTTTGGACCTGAAGATCTCTCTCTTGTTTTCCTTTATTTTAAAAACATTATTTCTCTTTTTCCTAGGACACACATGCAGAACATCAAAGACATTACTAGCAGCATCCATTTTGAAGCCTACAGAGTTAAGCGTTTAAATGAAAGCCAGAACGCACTCTCCAATGGTGTGGTTGACAAGGAAGAACTGGTGGCCAATGAAATGTAATGCTCTGTAGCTGCCCCTCCCCCTTCCCTGTTCCACCCTACTTTCTTTAAAACACGATCCTATAAATCCTTTGCTGGTGCCATTGTCCTTTCCTCCTCTTTGCCAGTGGTATCCAGGCTGCTGATGTTAATTGACCAAATAACAGTGCTTTCCATAACAAACATCATATCTTGCTCTTTCCCAGTCTCTGTGATGTGAAACATCTCTCCTTTTAGGATATAGTAATGAATTGTTATAGGGACAGCAGCTTCAGGATGAACTCAACAGGTGGGGCTTTTCTTGAGTTTTGATAGAATGGTGACCACTTTAGCATAGGTTGTTGACCAGGACTGGTCCATGTTCCTTCCTTGGAGCTAAGGAAGGGATTCTCAAACAATTACAGTAATTTGAGGTTCCTGAAACTGAGATGAGCAATGATTGAAATTTTCTTTTTCTGTTAATCAGGAATCAAGAGGTCTTTTTCATAGATTCTTGTGCTAGGCTATCATTTAAGCCAAGTACCATTGGCCCAATTATTTGAAATGATTGCTAGTATTGTGCCAATCTAGTAAATATGAAGCATAGCTATGTTAATAAGAAAAGAGGGTGCTATGCATTTCTTAATGTCTCCATGCAGCTTCTGTTCCCAATTAAGCAATGGTATATCAGAACAATGTTGAAAGGGGCAAAATCAGATCTGGACAGGGCAGTTTTCTTTAGCAAACAGACTGGATGAATGCGCTACAGGATCATCTTCTTCACTATGAGTAGAAGATAATTAAAGAAAAGTCTATTCTTTTTCTGCTTCAGTGCCTCGGATCCATACAAATCTTTTGCAAGCCACTTGGTTTATCTCGTGCCAAAGTTTATTGTTTTCTAAACCTTGGAAAGAACAGGGAGTTGTTTCTGTTTTGTTTCCAGTGTGGGAGGGTGTTTTTTTTTTTTGTTTCTGCTTTATGTATCTTAACTCCATCCATTTCAGATGAAATTTGTTATAACTAGGTACATTTTCAAAGACATGGTAGAGTGGATAGAAAAATATATGATGGTTGCATGGCACAATTCTACACGGCACTATACATTTCTTACTCCAGCATGCCTGATTTCTTCCCCCTTCCCCTTAAAATGACAACAATAGTAGAGAGGAGCCAGTAGACTCAATAAAAAGTGATGATCTACTATGGTATAATATGGCGACTCTATTTTAAGAGTAAGCCATCCTTTGGAAACGTAGATCATCCTGACTTTAAAAAGGCTCCTTTTTCATCCCCCTCGTCCCATCTCTGCCTTCATCAGGCCTGAAACCCCAAAATCTTTGACTTTCCAGAAGTGAAGGGATTCATCATATATTAGATTTAGACTTCTGTTCAAGCACTTTTGGTGTAGGCTTTCTTATGGTGGAAGTCCATATGCTTTGAAGATCCCAATAATTAATGTTGTTGAGTTTAACTCCTTTTTTTCCCCCTCTTCAAAATACCGAAGACATTCTTGAGATCCATATAGGCTAAACTATCTCAGTGTTCAGTTTTTTAGTGTAATCATTTTACTTACGCTTAAAGCATCCCAGGTATGCATCCGAAATCATATCATCCGGGAATCATGATCTCAGTCTGAAAAGCCACACTCTGCATTTTTTTTTCCTGGCTTGGCACCATCCACATTTATTGGGTTTCAGGCCCCATGACTCCAAACTTTAAGCATTAAGTTGAATATCCAACCCATCGCTCATGACTGTGCAAACATGGGCAAAAGGCTGTGTAAAAATCTCTCTCATGCTGTATGCTGAAAGTTACTGAGAAAGTTCATTTAATATGGAATTCATTCACATTCTCCAACCAGTCCTTATGCAGTAGAGAGGGATATCTATATTTCTAATGGGGGAAAATGTTTTCCTTTGAGGAAGCTGACAGAGGCAATTTCTCCATAACAATGAACGTGGGGTAAGAACTGAATACTAATCTGATCCAGGCTTTAGCCAGTATTTATGATTAATCAAGAAATCCATAGGTTATAGCATTATAGTGTTTGAACAGAGACTCAAAAGAGCCAGCTCTGAAGGACCACATGCTGTTAAGACTCCCAATTGCTCCTTTTTGAAACTAGAAAGCAATACTGCCCTCTTGTGGAACACTCTGAAAAGAACAGCCTATGTATTGATTCTTGACTTCCTTCAACATTAAGTGCTCTGATTTCCTCTTGCTTATTTGGGCACCCATGTGGCCATTCTTAACAGGCAGAAATGCCTCAGGATAAGACATCAAATACCAGCTGTAGGATGCCAGCAGATGAACACATCTTCATGCAGGTCTTCTAAGCGTATAAAGTCGTCTTCCACCCAGACCTCTTGTGAGCTATTACTGCGTCCTTCCTGCCCAGAGAAGTAGTTTTTCCCCCCTGAATCCAAACTGTCAGGAGATGTGATTCTTGTCTGTTTGTCATTTCTGCCCATGGTGAATATGTCTTCAAGTACTCTTTGCTCTGAGGCTGTTACGCATTTGGTATTGCAAGTCAATCTAAACTACCCTTTTTAAGTTTTAAGTTGTCCTTCCCAAGCCAAAAGAGAAGAAAAATGGAAAAACTTTACTGAGCTGTGTTAAGCTGAGGAAAAAAAATATTTTTTTTACTTGCTGACTTGCTATATTTTAGCAAAATAAAAATTGTGCATTATCTAAAAATATATATAAATATCTATATTTCAAGTGTTTATGAAACGGATAACTAAGAAACGGAGAAAGTCTCCACACCCCTTTTCCATGCATTTCAGTAAAACAAAAATTAAAAGTAGTTGTATCATTATACCATGTTTGCCAGTATTTTTCAGCCAGCAAAAGCAGGACTAAAACAGCTTTCTCCTTTTATATTGTATGTTTGGAGGAGTGTTTACTGAGTAAAACCAAAAAAGTTCACCCAAATAATTAAAAATGGCCTTTTTGAGAACAGTATGCATTATGATAAATTTAGTCCTGTTTTGTATAATAATAGTGTTTAATATGTATTTCCAAAAATAAATGTTTCAAATGGAAATAATCAGATGAGGCTTTTTGGGGTAACGGGGAGATTGGGCTCAAAGAGTATATATGTAAATCCTTTTTTCTCCCAACACTTCTACATACATTAGTTCAGGATGTACAGCCACGGTATGATAACAGAATAACAGAGTTGGAAGGGACTTTGGAGATCTTCTAATCCAACCCCCTGCGCAAGTAAAAGACCCTAGACCATTCCACACAAGTGGCTGTCCAGAAAAAAAGAAGAAGAAAAAAGTCAGTCTTTAAAGGAGGACAGTTAAAAAAATTATGTTTTAACTGAAGAGAAAGCTGGAAGTGCTTTATATTTTACACATGGATACAGAGCATATATTTGAATAAAGTATCTTGACTCTCAGGAAGATCAGAAGATTAGAAGATTCTCCTCACTGCACAGATATAAGTCATCCAACTGTTGTTTATTCACTTTACGTGGTATTCAATTCCAGTTTAAAGATACCTTTATTCAAAATCAAACTGCTCTTGAACGATAAGTTGCCAAGCCTGAATTTGAATTCCGTATCCCATGATTCCACAGTTGGCTAACAGACCAAAGCCAATCCAAAGTTACAAATCAAATGGGTTCATAGACCCAACTCAGCTAAATTCAAAAGATAGCCAGATGATAAAGCTACCAAACAGAGCCTTAGCTGTCACAGTAATGTCCCAGTCTATTTCTAGGTATCCTTGCCCTCCAGAGGAAAAGTTTAGAAAAGATGTCCAGAATTGTCTTATATGCAGAGCTATAGACGTTTTTTTTTGCTGACTTGAGCTGAACCATTCAAATATGACTCCAGGAATAATCGTCAGTGAGTGTGTTTATCCCAGGAGTGAAATGCTCCCGGTTCGGACCAGATCACCTGATCTGGTAGTAATGGCAGCGGGTAGGGTTTTATTTATTTATTTATTTATATGCCACCCTTCTCCGGAGACTCAGGGCGGCTTACAATGCGTTAAGCAATAGCCTTCATATTTTGTATATTTATACAAAGTCAGCTTATTGCCCCCACAATCTGGGTCCTCATTTTACCTACCTTAGAAAGGATGGAAGGCTGAGTCAACCTTGAGCCTGGTGGGATTTGAACTTGCAGTAATTGCAGGCTACTTAAGGCTGGAAACTTAAGTGCTACTTTTAACAGCACTTAGTCCACTGTGCCACCCGGCTCAGAAAACCAGTAGCAAAAATCCCTGTGCCCACTCCCTTCATGATTAATACAAGCAACAAAAGATACTGTGGTACATTTAAAATCTTGACAGTTTTATTGTGGCAAGCTTTTTCCTGAGTTAGTACCTACTATGTCAGCAAAGTAGACTGGTCTATGAAAGTTTATGCCACACGGTCAAGTCTTTTATGAAGCCTCATGATTGCTTTTCCAGGAACAAAGTAACTTACCCTCTATAACGTTGCTTTTCAGTCAATGGCATCAAATCCTGCTAAAATAACCTTAATATAGGAGTTTAAGTCTTTAGTACTTTAGCTAATCCATTTTGACAGCTAGGTTTGTAGGCTCACCCCCTAGTGCTAGTTATTTTCAGGTCAAGTTATTTTAGTGGACTTCTGAGCTCTACAGATTTCTTGGGGCTATATTCTGAATTCCTTGTATTTTCTTAAAGCCTAGCTCTGGTGATCAACACGGTGATTTCCCCTGTAGGGAAATGTGAACTGTGGAAGCATAGGATAGCTTTCGTAAGGCCTAGAGGTAGAGTTCTGCTGTGGCATGAAATTTAGCCATCTTGGTACAGTGGAAAAATAAATCTACCCCTGCTTTCTCTCTACCTCACTTGCTCCCAAGCCTTGAGGCCTAAACCTGCCCACAAGAAAGGAAGAAAATGATGGTTTCTCTAGAATAGCAAAGGCGCTCGTATTTTGTCCTTGAACTGTAAAAATGTTCACTATCATCACTTAAAGGCTGTGTTAGTTGAATGTCTGTGGAGATTCACAATCACTCAAGGTCATGGTTGCCTGAAATCTCGACTTTGTTTTTCCTTGAAGACATCCAAGAAGCTTCTTCAGTTCTGACTATAATCCAGTTCTTAGTACTCTTTCTGAGACTCGAGACCGCATGAGACCACTGTGTTAGTTGAACTTTTCCTCATTAGTCACCAAAAGCTGATGAAATGAGACGCAATGAATGAATATTCAAACTTTTCTCAAAGAGTTCAAGGTAATGGAACTTTTATTCCTATCAAGATACTCTGGATGGGGCCGAGAGTGATTGGCCCAAAGTCACCCAATGAACTTCATGGATGACTTGAGACTAGAAAACAATGTCTCCTAGCACACCATCAGTTATACTCTCACTGGGCTTTGTGTAGTGGCTTTATAAGGTCTGCTGACTTTTAGAACCCTTTTTAAGACATTTTAAACTGCTTTTCTCAAAATCATGAAGGAAGGTGGCTCTCTAAATTGAATAAACAAACCAGGGTAAACCATCCAAGCAACAGAAAGCTAACAGAAATTTCACAGAACATTACATTCTTTACAGGAAAACTGTTAAATGTGTGTAAAGATGGTATTTGTATTGCACTTGAGCAGATGCTGGGAACAGCGCGCACAAGACAATCCATAAGTGAAATTCAGGATGAGAATCCAGTAATTTGCAGAAGTGCATTTTTCTCCCCTGGGACAACTTTGTTCAAGTCATTTCTTCCCCTCCCCCCCTTTTTTTCCCTATAACTGCAGTTTCACAAAATGAAAAGTGTTTTTAGTGCCATGAGATTTGGCTGGAATATTTAAGCATATGTTTAAGAAAAGTAGCTTTGAGGAGTGGGGGGAGAGAGACTCAATTTGCTGATTGCTGCCTATAATGAATGGGAAAAGTAAGAAGACGATGTAGATAAAGAAGCTTGATGGAAGTCCCGAAGGAGAGATTATAGGGAAAATGTGGCCAAAGAATTCTATCCTACCTTGTGGCTACTGCCGATAGGGAAATTCTGGGAGAAAATTTCTGAGAGAGGGTGACTTGTGATGGAGATGGTTCTCAGTTCAGGATGAGTGGCCCCATTGCACCACACTGTGCCTGTATGTGAGAATCTATGATAAAAAAAAGAGTGAAAGAAAACATAAATAATTAAAATGGCTCCCAAAACGTCTGCCTGATTTAAAAACTAATTACTTGGAAGGTAATCATCACCAGAAATTGCATACCTTTACCCACAGTGCTGTTCTCCTGCTCCTTCCCTCCCTCCCTCCCTCCCTGCCAGATCCTGCTATCTCCTAATCACTATCCAGGACATCAGTATTCAGGATTATCTTTTATCGCTTGCAGACAATAAACTGGACTTGACTCTTCCATCTCTTGATTAATAACTTCATTGGAGTCATATGTCAAAGAGCAATAAATCCTCACTAGAAATAACAATCTAGGAGCCAGGGTTTTTCAGTTTTTAAAGGCACCCATCAGCCAGTATTCTCACTATCAGAACAAAGGGTTGTCAAACTATGATGTGGAATGACACAAATTCTCTGTCATTTAAAACGACAGCTTTGAAATTTAATGGGAAGAAATGGTAGATCCAGTCCAAGGGGTTGACTTCTAAAACTCCAGTTTTGGTAAATGGTGATTCAAAATGGTGGCTTTGGAAATTGGGGGCATAAGCCACAAATCTACATCAGAGGTTTTACAATTCAGAGATCCCAGTACCCAAAATTCAAGACACTTTAAATGTCCGCAGAGAAACTAGAACTGATAATGTAGGGACCACCTTATCTGCCATCTTCCCAGGTGGCCAAAAATAATTTCAAATGTGCTAGTGCTTTTACAAGGTCTTATTTGACAAGTCTTTGCAATCTTGTGATACCTGGGCATGAAAATATACAAATCTTACAAGATCATGTGTACAATCATAAAATGTCATGAAATTTTGTGCTCTCACAACAATTGGAACCTTTTTTTGGGAGAAAGCCTGCATTAATGTGGCCCTGTGCTAAACAACAGAAAGTCGAAACCCCTTGCTGATTTACTTTGAAACACTAAATCTAAGAACCCATTCTGATCTGTGTTGAGACTACATCTGCATGAAGGTGTGCAAGAGAGAACCTAGTCCAGCGGTGGATTTCATATTTTCTTGCTACTGTTTTGCTGCATGCATGCACTCAGCCTTCCGTGCATGCACTTTGCTTGTGTGCGCACCTTTCATGCATGTGCCTGGCCACAAAACCGTGCCTAAATAGGACGGCATAAAGCCACAGTGGGTGGGTGGACCCATCCGCAATCTCCGCTACCAGTTCACCGGCTGAATACCACCCCTGACCTAGCCCCATATCCAGGGGTGGGTTCTATTTACCTTTACTACCAGTTCACAATGGGGCCACACGCTCTTCTGCGCATGCTCAGAAGTGTTCTGACGGCGTCGGGGTCGGTAGGCAGAGCCTCCCACTATAGAACCGGTGTGAACTGGGGGCAACCCACGCCTGCCCATATCAATATAGCCTTCCTTAAATTGCTGCTGCCTGGACGCACTGGAATTATATTCCCTAGGAACTGTGTAACATCCAATGGAGATCATGACGTTGGAGAAGACACTTTGGACACTCCAACAGGCATGGACAACTGAGCAGGAAAGCATGAATGCTGAGCCAGCCTATAGAATAGCTATATTCCTGTAATGTGATGAAATGTAGTATTGATTTCCAGAAGGAGAGGCTGCTTCCCAGTGGACAGAGAAGCAGGGAAACTTGGAAAGTTTGATAGGCAGGAAGTGGGATAATATGACATCCCCTCCCTGGCACTTCAGATATATCTATAGCTATGCAGAGAGTTGCTTTAGTCTGGCATTAATCAGAACAATAATAAACTATTCAGAAATATCTCTGTGTGTCATTCTTGGTTCTTGGGGCCTGACATGTACAAACTCAACAGATACATGTCAGGGATGCTAAATCAGAGAGTTCTGGGCAATTCTGCAAAGGAAACCACCAACCCTCACTATCATTTCCACATACATTGCTGAATCCTGCATTTCTGGAAAGTAAAAGACAGTGGATGGATTCCAAAGATGGTTTGTAGACATGTTCATGTGCTCAGAAACAAACCAACAAATCTATAAATATAAGCTAGAGTGGGGACATATTATAACAATACAATATCTTCATTTGGTTTTCTGGTAAAGGAGTATTTAGTGCCGTCAGGACCATCATGGCAGATAGTCTGTAGAAGAGAATACTTCCATTGTGACACCACATTTGGGAGTTCCCGCAGTATACTCCTACCAACAGGAACAAGGACATAGTACATTTGAGGTCCAAATCGTGTTAATGCAAGTGTAGATACAAATGTAATGAGCATAGGGAGAGAAAGAGTAGACAGCACTTAGAATTATATACTGCTTTATAGTGCTTTTTCAGAGCTGTTTACTGAGTCAGCATCTTGCCCCCAACATTTTACCGACCTCAGAAGGATGGAAGGCTGAGTCAACCTTGAGCCAGTGAGATTTGAACTGCCAAACTGCAGCTAGCAGTCAGTTGATGTAGCCTGCAGTGCTGCACTCTAACCACTGCACCACCTTGGCTCTTAGATAGAGATAGAGATGATATAGATTAGGTAGATGATAGAAGATAGATAGATAGATAGATAGATAGATAGATAGATAGATAGATAGA
>WNWU01000040.1:7507909-7542379 GCA_012654045.1 Ptyas mucosa | reverse complement strand
TTTCCTTTCCTTTCCTTTCCTTTCCTTTCCTTTCCTTTCCTTTCCTTCCTTCCTTCCTTCCTTCCTTCCTTCCTTCCTTCCTTCCTTCCTTTTTTCAAGGCTCCCTCTGTGGAACGTCATAGGTCCTGAGCTTTAAGGCAAAGGCTGCTTTCTGTCCGTCTGGCACATCGTCCCTGCAAGATGCCATCTCGCTCGCATTCTTCCCGACCATCCCAGCCAGGGCTGAGGAATCTGAAAGGCATTGCTGATGCTCCAGCCGCTTGATGCGCCTCGTGTACTTGAGTCGCCCGATTTGCATATGCCGTGCAGCCATACTTAATGAGTGTGAGTAATTATGCCAATCAGACTTTCGGGTTGTGTGCTGTTGTATTATTTGGGGTTTTCGTTTCTTCACCCGCCCCCCACCCCTGCCCAGCCGATGGCATTAAAACTTCACTACCTCTTTGGCGGAGGGCTAGGGAAGGGAAAAAGGGGGGTGTATGTTGGCACAGCAACTGTTGTTAAGGGAGAAGAGAAGCAGCTGCCAGCCTGCATAGCAAATCTGCAAGACTTGGCACCATGCCAGCTTCCTTGAGGGTTTCAGAGGGATGGTATGTTGGACGGTAAGACTAGCTAATTAATCTTCCGGCAGGGAACAATGTAATATCAGGCAATTACAAAGGCAGAATGAAATTACAGTGGTGGGAAGGCTGGCATACGAATTTCTCATCAAGTTCTCTTCCTTGGCTCTGCGGTTATAGATTTTTATACCTCAAGATGAGCAGTGGAAGAGGGTGGGGGAGGAGGGAGGAGGAGGAGAAAGCAAGCACACATTTGAGCCAAATGCACAGGGGACTTTTTATTTGGCTTGCCCAGAATAATTTCCACTGGAAACAGTTTGGAAGTTGAGGCTGGGAGATCTAAATGCAATTGGAAGCTTACTTTTAAAAGGTGTATAGGACTCTGGGTTTCTTTTCTCATTTTTCCTCAGTGGGGCCCTTCAGGATAATGAAGAAATGTGCCCTGACTCTGATGTCATCACAGTCACTGAAGTTCTGTGGTAAATGATGAGATATAGTCAAAACTTGCCTCAATTGGAAAGGCTGAGATGCTGATTGGTTGACAAGGTGAGGGTTATTTCTCCCTCAAGGTTGGCAAGTAACAAATTCCACAGGTATTTCATTTCTACAGGGAGGACATGGCCAACCTCCACAGCTCAGTCATTCCAGCCATTGGCGATTCTGCCACCACATGATGGGAAGCCTTCTCTTCCCTTATAGGACGGAAAGCCTAAGGGAAGAGGGAATACAAGGAGGCGAATTACAGGTTCTTCCAGTATTAAGCAGGCCCTACTTCCTTGCTTCCCTTTCTTTGCACAGATTTTAGCCTTTTGTATCCTAGAGGAAGTTGAGGGCAAAAATCAGGGAGTTTGAGTAGAGTGATTAACACACACTGGTTATGATGACCCAGCTAAATCAGGCAGGACTGAAAACCTTTTCTCCCCTCAAAACTTTTTTTTTAAGGGAGAAGAAAGCATGCACTCTTCACTCTCTTCATTTATCCCCATCTGTAACCAGCCTGGCATTTCCCAATGGAAATTTCTCAAAAGTGAACTATCGGTTTCTGTATCTCAATCCTTCTGTTTGCTAATTCAGAGACGCTGTAGAAATCTCTACTTGATTTGCTGGGCTTCACAATTAAGAATGTGAATCCCATTCTCTAGAATTCAGTCTTGGCACTAAGACTCTTATAAACATGAAGAAGTGATGTTTCTGGAGTCTTTCTTAATAGCCAATATAATCTAAATGCTATATTTCTGGAGATTCTACCTTGCTGGATAATGCATACAAGCTTAACAGAAAATGGAAATAAATATATTAGAAACAAGTCTCTTAGAAGATACCTCTTGATGGTAGTAATATCAGGGAATGCCATATGGAAACTACTTCAAATTAAAAAAAGTCACCTCACTGACCTACTCAAACTCCTCAAACTCCTCATAAAACTCTGAAGATTTTCTCTCAACCCCTAAACCACCCAAAGAATCTAAAATTCATCTAATCTAAAACCTTCCCGGGTCCCTCATATTATTTATGCTCTGTAGAGAGTAAATGTGCCCTCAACTCACCTCCTGATATCAATATGAACACAACAGTGTAGTTTTAGTTGCACAGTCACAGGTGTGTTTACCTATCTTTCAGGATATTTTCCTGACTCTACCATCACTCATCCAGCCTTGGGATTTCCTGGCATTCTCCCAATCAAATTTTACTGAAATGTATATCCCTCATAGTTTCTGAGATAGTGCTGACTAAATGTTGTTACCTGTTGAGATTATACCATGTGTGGGGCAATAAAAATGTAGTTTGTAACTGACTCATGATTATTCATTGAATCAAGTTAATATTCACTGATCATTACTGATTCTGCACAGATATTAACATCACATATTTCTAGAGTAGTAAATCCCTCTATATTCTGTTCTTGAGGTCATATCTAATATTGGTTCCTTTTTCATGGTTAGACTTTGACCTATTGCATTAGCATGAGGTTTATTCTAATTAATTTCATGTTGTTAATCTTGGTGCTAGTAAAAAGAAAAAAGTACACTGAAGTATTTCTGCTGAGCAAGCATCTTCCCTGCTTTGCTGTTCTGTGCATTTCTGCAGAAACCTAACATAGTTGTGTTGGTCTGGATTAGGCAAGCTCTGACTATAAGAGGCTAATGCGAGGCCTCTGAGCTTGCCTGGATTTAGGATCTGTTTATAAGGTTAGATAAAGTTAATTATGATTCCCCCCTGCCATCTGTGAATGTGTGCACAGGGATGTGTGTATTTGTATATTTGTAAATGAGAAACCCACATCTTCTGAACATTAGGTCATCAGTGTCTGGCACACCACAGATCAATTACTGCAAGTCAGGCTGTCACATCTGGTGAAATATGTTACATCACAACACTTGAAAATTGGAACCATACATTCATTCCTTTGTAAGAAACTTTGCAAGAATAAGGCACTGAGTAGGGTCAGATTTCTGAGTTTCTTTATCACTTAGAGTTCAGGGACGTTGTCTAGAAAAATATTTAGTACTTAAAAAAGGTAACTTCCTAAATAGGGTCTGAAATTCTGACAGTGACTCTGAATAAATTCTGGATATGGACAGCTTTATGATATCTTCTATAAATCAGCGGTGGAGACAGCTCATCTCGATGAAGACATATTGGAATTCCTTCAAGAGAAAATGAGTTGTAAAATGTATGGGGTTGTTAGCCTGTTGGGATTGATTCATTACTAAATGCTGATTGCTTAGAATCTACTCCCAGCTTCTCAGGAAGGCAATGACAATGATGAGCTCAGAGAATGGTCCCAACTTAAAGTTTAAGTTGGGCCATATGAAATAGTAAATAAAGAAAACAAGAAATGTTGTGGAGAAATAAAATTTGGTCAATTTCTTGAAAGTAATTGATTAAAAAAAAACCCAAAGCAGCTAATGAACAGATATTTTTAAATTGTTTATTGAAAAGAAAGAGTAGGGTGGATAACAAGGAGATAAGTGGTCCCAATTCCATGTAATTCTCATTAAAAATTGATCAAAGAAGGCTTTGTGCCACCTGATTGTGGTTTTAGAGTATATGCAATGTATGTATGTCTAGTAGAAAAGGGATAACATTTGTGGAGTTCTAATTACAGGATCTAATCTGGGTCGGTCACCAGGACCAGAGATTAAGTCTTCCAAGGTTTGGGACTTGAGCTGGAGCCCATCCTCAGGGAACTTCTCTCTACCAGAATGTGTACTTTGGGCTACTCTATACATAGCATTTATGTGGTGCCTGATTGTGTATGGCTTTTTATTGATTGATTTGGATGCTGTTGGCTGGCTATTAAGTTGTTGGCTGTTGTTTCCTTGTGCTGCTAAGTTATATACGGTAGATGATGATATTGTTAAGTTTCTCTCTACTTCCTTCTTTTCTTCTTCATGCAGATGTGAATGGAAAGAACAAAAGAGATCCATTTGCCTTCTGAACATGAAATGGATTTGAACACTAGCTAACTTTTCTGTCCCAATTTTCCTCTTTTTCTCTGTTTTTCTTTCTCTCTCTCTTTGCTGATGACCATGTTCCTAGAAAAGGAAAGGGAACAGTATCCAGCAAGACATTTTCCCTTTTATTAATATGGAATTCTTCCAGTCCAAGCCTTGACTAACAGGAATTTTAACCTGTAATAAATAAGTAGCATATTTTATAAAAAATAATTCTGTACCCTAACCATTATATCATAGATTTTGAAATAAATTGGCTATATTGGGCATTCCAACTAGGTGACCAGAGAACATGGTAATAATCTTTCCTGCCATTTTCTTTTCCTAAACCCTTTCCCTTGGCCCGTGCTTAAAAGACATTTTTTTAAAATTTATTTTATCAATGACTGCTTACATACTTTTCTGAGATTACTGTAAGGGTGTGGGAGGGATGACCATTATGCTTTGATTATCCAAGGGACTTGCTGTGAATTTATTATTAGGGTTTTGTGCAATGCTTTAAACTTGATCTCCAAAATGTGCTTCAGAATGTGGGGAGATTTGATCAGAACTGCTACATCTTTGGCAGATGAATCTGAAATACTGCCAACCCAATTTATTATATTATTTAAGTGGATAGGTTTATGTATACAGTACCAGCGAAAATGCTTAGTAGCCTGTCATCTGATACTCCTTAGTTATCTCAGTCTACTTCCTTCTGCAGATACTACCCCCTGCTGGGATTTATAGGAGAAATTAGAAACACGTCAAATTAACCAAGGCTAAGAAAAGCAGTATGGGAGAGCCATATGGAAAGCTTCTGAAGCAGGTGGAAGATGTACCCTAATGTAATGAAGAATACATGACACTCTCATTGGCTGACACAAAGCTTGATTAACACATAGCACCTGCTGGCTTCTTCCTCTGTTTACCTGTTACAAGTTCTAAAAAAGGGTCAATTTTAGCTTACCAAGAGGGAACCTTTCCTTCTTTTTAAACATGTGTTATTGCTTTTTAATCTACAGTCATAAATGATAACATAAAAACAAAGCAAAATATACCAGAAAATAAATAAAATATTTTAAAAAATCAAATCATAAGTTAAAATAAAATAATAAAATATAATGATAGAACAAAGCTCAATGACATTCAACCTTCATCATATAGGACTTATATCACATGTCCCCATAGTATCATTGAATCATAAAGCTGGAAGGGACCACAAGAATAATCTATTCCAAACTGATCAAATTTCCCATAGAGGTTGTAGAAAGTCAATTCATATGTAGAAAATGGATTACTTTCGCCATGAATTACTTTCCATCCAAGTAAAGTATTAATCTTAGCTTCTGCCCACGCACAATAAATCCAAAGTTTTTCATACTTTGATAGATTCCAAAGTTTTGGAATACTGTATTATTCAACAATATATTCCATTCTTTGATCTTTATTTTTTTAAAAGCTCTATGTACAACTGTATGAATAATAAATCAAAGCTATATCAACATAGAGCAAGCCCATTGATCTATATATGAGTCAGAGTATTTTGCACTTCCAAAACACAGAATCAACCCTTACTATGCTCCTCTGTGGTGCCTAATATACTCAAGAATTTGCTGAATTAATTTTACTTTAGGACAGTGGTGAAATCTGAACCAGTTTGCTACTGCGCATGGGTGAGTGCGCATGGGTGCTGTGTGCATGCATGCGGAGTTCGCACCAAACACGTGCTGCGCATTCATGCACAGTACACACCAAAAGGAGGCTTCAGAACATAAGTAGAACAGTAAGGGGGGGAATCAGCTGTGGCGCGTGATCTTGGGAACTTTTAAAAACTTTTTAAAAGCATTTTTTATTATCGGTTCCAGAGAAAAAAAATGCTTTAAAAGTTAAAAAAAAAAGTTCCCACAATCATGCGTCTCTCAGCTGATTGTCGGAATTTTTTTTACTTTTTGTTACTACCAGTTTAGCGAACCAGTAGCATTTTTTACTACCGGTTCGGAAGAACCGGCCCGAACCGGTAGCATTTCACCCCTGCTTTAGGGGCATATAAAACTACTTCCACATACTTTTAGCCCATTTATTTGCTAAAATAGATTCTAACTCATTATTACGATATGTGCAAATTGGTGCATCTCAATGCAGCTTTTGCAACTGTGAATAAAAATAAATTGTAGGTTTAAGGACTTCAAACATCTTTTCTACTGGCATTTGTTTAGAAATGTCAGAAGTAACTAATACATCTGGCTCAAATTGTATTAATAAGAGATATTTTAATTTCAAAAATTTATACTGAGAAGACTTAGTACTTTGTTGATTCAAAATATGACATGTTTTGAAAAATGACTTTAAGAGTACTTTAAGAGTAAGGTGGTCTTAATGCCTTTTTTCTTGCCCATGAAATTCAGGGAAAAAAATGTTTGTCAGCAGTCTTTAAGTCTTCCCAATCTTTTCTTCAGGTGTTGTAAAGAAATAATTATACCAGAGTATCACAGTTAGGCTGAACCTTCTGACACACTCAAATCTATCAAATTGGAGATGTTTTTTTCTTCTACCAAGGAACTATTCCTTCAGCTCATTTCTAGGAAAAATGGAAGGGGAGATGCTTTGGTTCAGGGGTGTCAAACGTGCATCATCACGGCAATGTCACGTAACATATTGGGACTTTTTCCCCCTTTGCTAAACCGGACGTGGGGAAGATCAGCACATGACGCATCCGGTCAATGGGCAGCGAGTTTGACAGCCCTGCTCTCTTTCACAGCGGTCAGAAATATGAACCTGTGAAAGTGGTGGTGGGAAATTTGTACTTTCAGACTTGCAAGATTCTGTTAACGTAGTCTTATAATAAAGTGGAATTAACTCATCTAATTGTGTTTTGTGTCTGGTTTACGAGGAAGAGTTGACATCACACTTGTAAGTTTCGTGGTACAAAGTTCCTGCTACCATTTGTAACTGCCTGATTAATTGGGATGGATCCTTCTTAAGTTTCTTCTGTTCATTAATCCATTGGGGGGCTCGCCATCTTTTGTCTGATTGTTTCTTAGGCAGCATCTTTTCCCCTCATCCTCCAAGTTTATCCACACATTTCATAACAATATATGTATTCCAGGGTGAAATGCTCCCGGTTCAGACCGGATCGCCCGATCCAGTAGCGATGGCGGGTGGTAGTTTGGAGAACCGGTAGCAAAAATCCCTGCACCCCTATGTCCAATTGACCCGTGCGATCATCAGAGGCTTTTTTTTTACTTTTAAAAGCATTTTTTCTACAACCTCTTCAGTCAAAAAAAATGCTTTTAAAAGTAAAAAACAAAAAAAAAGTTGGCCACGCCCACCCAGTCACATTACCCACCACCACCAAGCCATGCCCACAGAACCGGTAGTAACAAATTTAGATTTCAACCCTGATGTATTCCTCTTCTTTTTCTTTTATTTATAAGCTGCCCAGCATCACTAAGGAATTGGGTGGTCTCAAAATTGGATAAATAAATGTATACATCTATTTCTTTTGTTTGAAAGCTTAAATTAGGAACCAACACCTTCTATCCAACCTCTTAAGCAACTCATCAAGCTGGGCAACTGTTAACTCAGAAGCAAACAAATGGTGTGAATGAAATATCTACAATAATAATCTTCCCAAAAGACCACTCTAGGAAGTTAAGTAGTTGGGAAATAAGTGGATTGAGAGCAAACTGAAATGCAACTGGATTGAGTAATACTCTTGGAGAAAATTGATTTGGGATGATCTTATTAATTTTAGAGGAAATTAATTAGAGGTCATTTAAGGAAATTAGTTGGGTTGGTAAAGCAGCAAACAGAATTTAAAAAGTGATGCTGTATTTGGTGACTCCTAACTCATCTGTACCTTGAAGTCGGGTACTTGGACAAATTGCTACAGTTCAATGATTATCTATTGGCAAATATAGAAAGTTATGTTGACTTAACTAGACAGTTTCGTTATTTGTATTTGTGACTCCATTTCTCTTCTGCTTTAGTATTGCCATTGCCATGCCTGCACTGAATATTTTGTTGCAGTAAGAAATTTAGGAGTGCCCAATCTTGAAATATTTTTTAAGTCTTTTAAACTGCTCATGAACCAGAAAGATTGAAAATTCCTGGGTCTTGAGTTCTATATAAATTGCAAACTTTAAATTAGAATCTATAAAATATTTCATTGAAATGACAATTCTGGTATTTTTGATTGCAGGTGTACTGCATGGTTTGGTCAATGAAAACACAATAACTGAAATCATAGAAACTTTCAATATTTTGGATTTTATCTAATTAGCCTGCCTTAGTTCTTCATTTTCTATTAGGAACAAATATCTTTCTTATGCATGTTACCAGGCAATGCTACTTATCTTAGAATTTTGATTGTCTAGATATAGATAACACCAGGGGTGAAATCCAGCAGGTTCTGACAGGTTCTGGAGAACTGGTAACGGAAATTTTGAGCAGTTTGGAGAACCGGCAAATACCACCTCTGGCTGGCCCCAGAGTGGGGTGGGAATGGAGATTTTGCAATATCCTTCCCCCAGGAGTGGGGAGGGAATGGAGATTTTGCAGTATCCTTCCCCTGCCACGCCCACCAAGCCACACCACACCCACCAAGCCATGCCCATAGAACTGGTAGTAAAAAAAATTTCCCACTGGATAACACCATCCTCATTAAGTAATACTGAAGTCTGTACACTGTAAAAATATTGAAAGTAAACCCACGAAATATAATTTGTATAAAATCTTACATATTTCAAAACATTATCAAATATTTATATGAAAACAAGACACACTAGGAGAGGCTAGAAAATATATAACAATGCAACAGGTTGTTTTAATAGTAAAACTTATTTTTAAAATCTTTTTTTAAAAATAGTTTGGACTTCACAAGGTCATATTTCTATGGTACCTCAAAAATAGAAGAGAAGCCAAGATGAACAGTCTTGAAATCATACAGCTTTGTCCTGAATATTTCTATGATTCTTGATGGTCTAGTATTTAATAATTTACTATGAAAGGAACTTAAGTGGGGTTTTTTTGTAGAGAGCTGCTCATATAATCAAAATTCCCAAGGCTTAAATGCATTCATAATGTTTGCTAAGTACTTCTAAACAATAGCCGAGATTGCTTTATTTGGTCATTATTGTATCTATGGTATATTCAAATACAACTCTTTTGAATTCTTTCAGATCTCTCATTTGAAATTTGTTATTCCTTTTCATCCTGAAATTTGTAAGAAAATCTCTGGCTTCCTTTATAACATACATTAACAGGGGTAAAGCTAAAAGAATAGAGAGAAAAAAAATCAGTGAACAAATAGGTATTGACCTACAATAATATTGAAATGCTTCAATCTGAATATTTTCATAATTAATATATTTAGTAAGATACCAGGATCAGGAATGATAACTAACACAGGTTTTGCAGACTGAAGCAGTCTTATAGATATTATGAAGTTAAAAAATGTGAGAAAAAGAAAGCTTTTTTCATTTTTCTTTTCTTTTTTATTTCTCTGTAGACCCCCTTCTTTCTTCAGTCTGACTCTGATTGGGGCTCACCATACTAAACAAGTGGAATCAAAACCATGGTTGAAAGGGAGGGAGTGTAAAAGGAGAGGATCACCCAAAGATTACCTACCAAACAATCCAAAGTACCAAATATCTTTATTATGGTCTCTGGCTAGTCTTTACAATAAAAGAGTACAGTACAGGAGTCAATCAATCAGAATAGAGCTGGAAGGGACTTCAGAGGTCTTCTAGTCCAATCCCTGCTCAAGCAGGAGACCCTATGCCCGTGATGGCGAACCTATGGCATGGGTGCCACAGGTGGCATACGGAGCCATATCAGTGGACATGCAAGCATTGCCATAGCTCAGCTCCAGTGAACATGCGTGCGCTGGCGAGCAGATTTTTGGGCTTTCCGGTCCCGCCGGAAGTTGGGAAATGGGCTGTTTCCCGCCTCTGGAGGGCCTCTGGGGTGGGTGGGGAAGGCCGTTTTCACCCTTCCCAGGCTCCTAGAAAGCCTCTGGAGCCCGGGGAGGGTGAAAAATGGGCCTACAGGGCCCACCGGGCCATCTCATGTTAAAAGCGGGGGGGAGGTGTGTGCACATGTGTGGGGCACATTGAATTATGGTCACGCAGGTGGGCGACTTCCCTGCGCTCCCCCTGCTTTTGGCACGTGACAGCAAAAAGGTTAGCCATCACTGCCTTATGCCATTTCAGACAGGTTGCTGTCCAGTCTTTTCTTAAAAACCTCCAGTGATGAAGCACCTGCAACTTCTGAAGGTAAGTTGTTCCACTGGTTAATTATTCTCACTGTTAGGAAGTTTCTCCTTAGTTCCAGGTTGTTTCTCTCCTTGATGAGCGTCTATCCATTGTTTCTCATCTTGCCTTCTGGTATTTTGGAAAATAAATTGACTCCCTCCTCTTTGTTTCAGCCCCTCAAATATTGGAATACTGCTATCATGTCACCCCCAGTCCTTCTTTTCTCTAGACTGGCCATACCCAATTCCTGCAACGGTTCTTCATATGGGGGTTTGGGGGTTTTTTTGGTCTCCTGGCCCTTAATCACCTTTGTTGGTTTTCCTTGCACTTTTTCCATAGTATCAACATCTTTTTTTTTGTAATGTGGTGACCAAAACTGGATGCAGTATTCCAGGTGTTGTAAGTCCCTGACTTACAACAGTTTTAGTGACCATTCAAAGTTACAAAGGCATTGAAAAAAGTGACTTAAGACCAAGTTTCACTCTTACAACCATTGTTGCCTCCCCGTGGACATGTGATCAAAATTCATGTGCTTGGCAACTGGGTCATATTTATGAAAATTACAGGGTCCTGGGGTCATGTGAAGATCCCCTTTTGCAATCTTCTGACAAGCAAAATCAATGGGGAAGCCAGTTTCACTTAACAACCATGTTACTAACTTAACAATTGCAGCAATTCACTTAATAAACTGTGGTAAGAAAAGGGGTCAAAACCGCTTTACAAATGTCTCATTTAGCAACAGAAATGTTGGGCTCAATTGTGTTCATAAGTCGAGGACCACCTGTAAAAAGGGAAATAGTTTAATACAGTAATTTGTTATTGGGGAAGGGGGAAAATGATAATACAATAAAACAACACAGCTAACTAAAAGTTTTGCACAGTTGTATAACTCTGTGAAGATATTTGGCCACTTGGGGCGGTTACATGACAGCCATTTGCAGCTGAAATGCACTATACTGGCCAGGGACTTAATAATGCGGATTATTGACAGTGCAGAACTAATGTAAAAGGGATTCAGGAAAAGTAATGTCAAAGAGAGTCAAGCAAGTTCTTCCTGTCTTTAGCCAGAGGATCCCTTCACTGACTGAAGTGTGTCTTATAAAGCTCTCTCAGGTTGGTTAAACTCCCACTGTGCTTGTCCTCTGAAGTGCCACTTAGCTGGGCTAGGAGTAGATTGATAAAAAGTTAATTTCTATTTGCTGTTGCTTCGTAATTGGATGAACATGAAAGCAATTAAATATTAAAACATACAAACAAATAATGAAGTCACTGTAATTAGCCCAAGTTTGATCACTGTCATAGTTATTTAGGAGGGGATGATATGCCTCAGCAGGTGACGTTTTAAACAGCCTGGGATACTCCGGATATGCCTTCGGAGAATGCTGAATCACGGACCCGGGATTTTAATTACAGCCCACTGTAAATAAGTGGTGATGACAGCCACACGACAGCCACATGATGGCAGGAAAATTAGGCCACGGCGAGAGATATCAATGAAATAGACTTGGCAATGTTTAGTTCCAACTTCTGGAACCACTACCGGTAGTTCTGAGCCAGCTTCATAGTGTCTGAATATTGTGCCGGAAATTGTGTTTTCTACTTCTTCTCTACAGACAAGGTGGTAAGAAGAGCTGAGGAGACAAATATGCAGAATGCAGTTCATTCTTGTAGCCTGCTCTGCATAGTAATTGCTTGTTTTTAACTAATGATATGATACTGGAACCTTTTGCAAGCGTTCATTTGCTGCACCATAGGAGACGGAGTCTGAAAAATGCCTGCGGATTCCATCATAATATGGATAACTTTTGTTCCTTTTGCACTCTTCTTAGAATAATCCTTTCTAACCACACTCGAGTGTACGATTCCTAATGTTCCAAGATATTATTTTTTCCTCAAGAAGAAAATTCCCATTGTTTTTTTTTCCACAGTTTTGAATACATTTGTGCAATTATATACAATAATTCAGACAGTCTCTCCCTTTATAGAATGGCACGAGTTTCAGTACAAAGTCAAATTTGTGATTCTTCAGAGTGGCCATTACTGACTCACAAAAGTCAGTGGGACTATCCAAGGGGTCAATGTTGTTGTTGTACTATTGGTTTAATAAAGTAGAATTCATTAAATTATTTTCATAGAATAAATGGGAGTCAATGAACAATCGGACGCCTTTATGAAGGGGTTGATGAGCTGAAAAATTTGGGTACCCCAGGCCAGTTAGAATGCATTTATCTGACCAGCAACAGTTGACCAACATTGCCCCCAAAAGAACAATGTGCAGATTATAATAACTGTGACTTTAATACCCTGCTTCATTAACCAAGTTAAATACCAGACCTGGCCCTACTATCAGGCAGAGTTATGTGGCTCCTTAAAAACTTGTATGCCATAAGTTCATTATAGATTCTATGCATCCAGCACAATAAAATGCAAATTAGAAACAGTTGCAGTAACCAGAAACATTATCTTGACTTTTGATGACTAACCACCTTCCTCTATCCGCACTGGAAGCTGCTTTCAGACAACTTTAATCCCTTGCACTGAAAGCTCTGTGGAGCAGTTTTGTTTTAATGCTGAGAAGCTTGAAAGTGGGACTTTATGCCCCCAAGCCTGTCTTTGGATATTATGTGGGCTTATACAGCAGGGATGAAATCCAGCAGATTCTGACAGGTTCTGGAGAACCGGTAGTGGAAATGTTGAGTAGTTCGGAGAACCGGCAAATACCACTTCTGGCTGGCCCCAAAATCTCCATTCTCAGAGGGTGGGAAAGGAGATTTTCAGTATCCTTCCCCTGCCATGCCCACCAAGCCACACCAGACCCATCAAGCTACGCCCACCGAACCAGTAGTAAAAAAATGTGGATTTCACCACTGCTGTATAGGGTGAATTAAAGAAGAATTGGAACCATTTACAACTGTGTTTCAGGGACTAAAATGTGTTGGTTTCCAAGATTTTGCACAGTTCAAAAGGACTCTCTGTTTAATGCCAATATATAATGGACCTTTCCATCTAGAAAAGTTAATGAATAGCCCTTAGTCACATAAATTGCATTCATTGTAATGGCTGCATTAAAACTGCATAGTCGTTAAGGTTAGGAATACTCTATTTAACAGGTTTGAATTCCTCAGGAGACAAATATCCAGCCTTATGAAGCACTAAGGGGAAAGTATTTACCACAGTTTATATGTAGCCCTCATTTAGGGACTGCCTTGTTTAGCTGCCATTCACAGTTATGACAATGATAAAGAAGTAACTTTACAACCAATCCCCGTGTTTATGACTTTTACAGGATTATAAAGCAAAGGAAACCTGAAATAAGATCACAAACACAGTTGTGAGTTCACTTAATTACCAAGTTGCTAGTCACAATGGTGGTTGCTAAACAAGGAACACTATTTTAAAGTTCATCTGTGAGTTTTATTACTAGGTCAACAAAGCTTATAGCATTATCGCTCTGAAATCTGGTAATCCTTATTATTTTCCCTTATTTTATTTATTTTGAAAGGTATGGCAGTCATGGACACAAATTTTATATGCACATAGTTTATGCAGAACATTGGATTCAAACATCTAAAGATATCTTGGAAAGTGCCAAAGTGTGAATGGAGCACCTGCCCATCTTACTGTAAAGCAGTACAGTACTGCTTCAAGATTGTGAAGTAGCTATAAAAGGTATCCATGAGCCTCTGGGAATGGACATGTATTTGCCTGACTAGGTGGCTCGGTGGCTAAGACACTGACCTTGTTGATCAGAAAGGTCGGCAGTTCGGTGGTTTGAATCCCTAGTACAGGTCTCCTACATGAGCAGGGGGTTGGACTAGATGACCTCCAAGATCCCTTCCAACTCTGTTACTGTTACTGTAATGGTTGCTTGAAATTATCCAGAGATGTCCTGTCTGCCCTCTTGCACATTTTGAAGCATCTTTTAGAGAATGAACACTGCACAGTTTTAATGTGTGTGTCTGCATTTATAACTATCTTTTTCTTTATTAGGTAGAAGTCTGATTGAAACCTCAGAATTTATGTTATCTCTATAAAAAAAATACAGTATACCCTATTAATATATATATATATATACATCATTCAGGACAGCAAAAGGATCTCTTATGAGAGATAATTCTTACAATTTGCCCTTTAGAGGGAAATATCTATTATAGCTAGTGGAAGGTGATATAAATCTGCTTCCTAGCTAAGGAAAAACCAAATCTGTGTATGCATGAAAAACTCAGCATTTTGGAAGAAACAGGTGGAATATAGTACCAATAAAAAAATATGAACAGGAGGAATCTGCTGACCAATAGAAAAGAATAACAGAAGGAATATGTCTATGTACATGTCAGAGGTGGGTTTCAGCAGGTTCTGACCAGTTCTGGAGAACCGGTAGCGGAAATTTTGAGTAGCTCGGAGAACCGGTAGTAAAAATTCTGACTGGCCCCGCCCCCATCTATTCTCTGCCTCCCAAGTCCCAGCTGATCAGGAGGAAATGGGAATTTGCAGTAACCTCCCTCTGGATTGGGCTGGGAATGGAGATTTTACAGTATCCTTCCCCTGCCACACCCACCAAGCCATCCCATGCCCACCAAGCCGCACCCACAGAACCGGTAATAAAAAAATTTGAAACCCACCACTGATACATGTGTGTTTGTATGCATATGCACAGATAGACATGTAAATAGGTAAATGTGCTGAATGTTCACTGCTTGCATCTCTGAATTCAGCAGGATCCCTTTCTGCAATCTGACACTCTTTCATGCAGGTTTCCAGCATAAACATCTAATGCAAAGGTCTTCAAACTTGGTAGCTTTAAGACTTTCTGGCTGGAGAATTCTGGGAGTTGAAGTCCACAAGTCTTAAAGCTGTCAAGTTTGAAGACCTCTGATTTAATGTAAATAATTTAGCAGCCCCCTCAACCCCCCAAAAAAGACCCCAAACAGCACAGCTAAAGGAAATTAGTATAATACAGATGACAATAATGTTTTATGTTTTACTTTGCCCAAAAGTACTATATTCTACATCCATCCACAATTAAAAATAACCATTGTTTTCACATGAAGAAAGAACAACACAATAATCACCATATGCAAAATAATAAATACAAAAATCTAAAGAAATCAGAAGGCAGAATTGAGGGGTTTTTTTCTTTCAAGGTTGTGAATAATATGCTACCTACCAACACTGAAATGGCTATAGGAACAAGGTTAGATTAACCCAGTGAGAATGGTGATAGAATGTGAGCATAAATAAAGAATGCATTTGCATTTTATGCGCTCTGTTTGCCATTTACATTTTTAGCTGCTATACCAAGGCTGCTGAAGACTATTCAGTGATTCAGAAGTAAAACACTGGATGCCTACTTGTGAACTCGGCAAAGAAGAAAAGAAAATGAAAAGGGGAATTTTGAATTTCCAGCATGCAGTCTGGAATAAGAGTGATCTGGAGATAACTTTCAATTGATACAGCATTCTTATGTAAAGTTTTTTCAAGCAAGCAAGATAGACAAATAGACATCTGTTGTTGTCTATTGAGGATCAGATGAATAAGTGAGAAGAAATCAGGGAAATGGAGATTTATGGCAGGGGTGAAATGCTCCTGGTTTGGACCGGATCACTCGATCCGGTAGCGATGGCAGCGGGTGGTTCCTGCGATCATCAGAGGCTGGTTTTTTTTACTTTTAAAAGCATTTTTCCCTGCAACCTTTTCGGCTGAAAAAATGCTTTCAAAAGTAAAAAAAAAAAGCCTCTGATGATTGCGCGGCTCAGCTGGGATCATAAGAGGCTTTTAAAAGCATTTTTTTCTGCAACCTCTTCAGCCGAGGCCACCACTGTCACTGCTGCCACTGTTTGCCGCCACCAGGGCAGTTGATCAGCAGTATTCCAGGAGGCTGGTCCAAGAGCCAATCAGCTGCTTGGTAGCGAAAGCTCCAGCATTCCTTGGTGGTGGGGATTGCCACCGCTGCTCGCTGCCACTGTTTGCCGCCGCTGTTCACTACCGATTGCCGCCGACTAGAACAGCTGATCGGCGGTATTCCAAGAGGCCGATCTAAAGGCCAATCAGCTGCTCAGCAACAAAGGTTCCAGTGATCTCTGGTGGCGGCAAGGCGCAACAGAGCAGAGACCTGACGAGCCATGTGCTGGGTCTGCAATAACATGCAGAAGCTGACCAGGCTACTTGCTGTTTGCTGCAAGGACGCTAGCCAGATGAATACTGGATGGATGTTGGGAGGCAGAGGCAGATTTTTTTTCTTGTTTTTCTCCACTAAAGCTAATGAGCATCATGTGGTCCGGTGCGTCTTATAGTGCAAAAAATATGGCAGCCATTATGGGTCCTCAGCAAAAATGAAAATTGCACTCAAAGGGGAATAATAGTTCAAAGGGTCTTTATCAAACTGGATTGGAGTATTAAGTGGATTTTCATTCTTGAATACTTTTCAACATTTTCATTAATAATTTTGATGAAAATCAGGAGAGAATGCTTAACAAGGTTAAAGGTGGTGCAGATCTGGGCAAGACAGTTTATAGAACTAAGAAAGCGTTAAGAGGTACTTCAAAGCTATTTCAAGAACAACATGGTCTCCTGCCTCTTCAGCAAATTCAAGGCAGAACAACACTTTTTCCAATCAACTATTATAAACACCAGTAAAGCAATGCACTTAATATTCAGCAAGTTGCAGGGACAAAATCTTGAAGCGATAGAACCTCTGCACTAATTGCTTGCCTCCATGCTGGAAAGAGAAATTTCATTCTTCTGTGAGGGGTGAATATCTTAGATGAAGCATAATTGGGAATACTCTAGAACAGGTTTCTCAACAGTTACTTTAAGAAGTACGGACTTCGGGAAACCGGCGGCGATGTCAGTGAGTTTGGAGCTAGAGAACGGGGCTCCTTTCTTGAAACTCCATGATTCCCACTAGGAAGCCGTTTCAGGCACTATTGATCTTGGAGAGATCAATAGAAAAAGGAGGAGACTCCAAGGACCTTGAGGGGGAAAACAACCAACCCGAAGGTTCAGGAGAAACCCCCTAATTCCGGATGGGAAAAAACAGGCCTTCACAGCTGGCCTGAAATGCTGAAACCGCACAGGAGGAAGAGAAGATCAAACTGAAAGATCGCAACTGTATTCAGTTTAAATTGAAAGCGGATTGAGATAATAAGAGGAGTAATTGAAGCACAGTGATAAAACGAAGCAGAGAGTGGAAAGCAGCAAATAGGAGACTCCAGAAAATGGTGGAATAGCAGCCAGAGAAAGTGGCGATGAAAGACGACAAGGGCGGAAGAAGATTTGACAGGCGGTGACAGCGTGAAAAAGAGAGACTGCTTTGGAATGAGAGATTTCAAAGAGATCTACGTGGTGGTGATTGACCAGGCCTCAGATTTGAATTTAACGGAGAAGAAGGGTTATTTTTTGGACTTGATCAGAGAGCCATAGAAAATTAGACGGAAGTATCCAGAGACTATTTAATAGGAAGACAGCAAAACCAGGAAAGTGAGTGAGAGCGGTGCCACAGATTGGCAAGTGGAGAAGCGGTTGTTTGGGAAAGTAACTGAGAAGCCAGTAGAAAAACTAACTAACTGATAACGGCAAACAGACTAGTTTAAAGTGCTTTAAAGTGCTGAACTTTGGACAGTTGAACCTTTGGCTATTGGATACTTCTAGAGAGACAGATATCAAAGACTATAATACATAAAAACTTGAACACAAGAACTCCATATACAAGAATGAAAGAGAATTGTATATTAAGTGCAAAATAATCCTATATATATATATACACCTGATTAATTCTTGTAAAACAGTATAATCATTTGTTAATACTTTTTGATTGTGAGATACCTGATTAATTGATCTCTAATCTACTATATGGATAATTAATTAAGAAATAATTAGAAACAAATAATTTAAGTTAGTAAGATTGAATTTGACAGTTTTGATTTGATAGACAGATTACTATACTGATTACTATATTACTATATTGACATTAATCGATATTACTGATTATAATATTGTATTACCTATATTAAGATCTAATGAAATGTTAGAATTCTAAGTTTTCCCCCACCTCCTTCACCATATTTTCTTCTCCCTTACCTGAATATATATCTATATATCTACTTAATTGTTAATTACTAGAGTGTTAAGGATATTTATAGAAGTAATTCATAATCCAATAAGATTAACCTTTATTTGGAAGATCTAAAACATATAGACCATAGACACTATTACTGATCATAAATAACAATATTGAAACACAATAAGAGTAGTCCAGTGCATGAAATTTTGGGAGAACCTACAAAAAAGAGTTAAGATGACAAGTACTGGAACAACCACTATAACCAAAGCGAATAAAAAAATAATCTCAAACCAAGTCTCCCTTACAACATCCCCTGCCCAACAGAGATCTATAGAAAGCATGCTTGGAACAAAAAAAGAAAAGATGGGCTCTATCTCCAGTATACAGAATATTCAGTCAATCTTGGCAAGGATACAGGAATCGATGAATAAGACCCAGGAAACGATTGCTAACAACCATGAGGAGACAAAAAGAAACCACGATGATTTGAAATCTGATGTGGGAGAGATAAACAATAACATAAAGAAAATGGATGACAAGATAGAAAGGATCCAGCAAAACATTGCCAAAAACAAACAGAGGATTCAAAAGACAGAACTTAAAATGGAACAGACGATTAAGAAAGTAGAAATGCTGGAACAACAACAAATAGCAAGTAATCGAGAACTCGAAGACTCACTTACCTACCTGGAAATGGAAAAGTCAACATTCTATTTAAGGTTCCAGAATATAACAGAAACCAAAGAGGAAGACTTGGGAGAGATCATGACGGAGATTTTCGCTGAAACAACACAGAGAGATAAGGATGACATACGAATGGATATTGATGAAGTTTATAGGGTGCATACCAATTATGCACGTAGGAACAAACTGCCAAAGGAAGTGCATGTCCGATTCACAAAGAAAACGATAAAAGAGGAGATATATAGAAAAATGAGAGAGGACGCGATTTTCTATAAAGGGAAAGAAATAATAACACTGAAACAAATTCCGAAACGTGTAAGGGAACAGAGGAAAAATTACAGCTTCCTTACAACACAACTAATTAAAAACAAAGTGATGTTCCGTTGGCTACTACCAGAGGGCATCTTAATCTCATGGCAGGACAAGAAATTTAAGATAGATAGTCTGGAAGGAGCCCAGGAATTTTTTGACCAACACTTTGTCCTGGAGGAAGATCAAGAATCCAGAGAGGAATCGGAGAATAAGAGTCAAAAGGAACAATCTATAGAAGAAACAGAAGAGGAACAAGAGAAGAGAAGACTGGAGAGAGAAAGAATGGAGAAAGAAGGAGCAAGGGGAAAAATGCAAAGAAAAACAAGAAACACAAGGAAACTAAAGACAACAAATAAATAGGAAGAAAAATGGAACAGGAAATAAAAATGATTTCGATTAATATAAATGGGTTAAATGCCCCAACTAAAAGAATCTGGACATTTACCAAATTACAAAAATTGGAGATGGATATAATAAATTTACAGGAAGTCCATATCAAAAAACAACACCAACAGATATTAGAAAATACGAGATTAGGAAACCTTTACACATCGCTAGGAGAACAAAAGAAAAAAGGTATTGCAGTTTACATTAGGAAACACCTAAAATCAAAACAGGTATATGCAGATGAGGAGGGAAGAGTTTTAATGACTGAATTACAAACAGAATTAAAAACAATATTATTAATTTCGATTTACGCGCCAAATGAGAATCAACGTGCCTTCTTCAAAAACATACATAACAAGGTAAAAGATCTAGACTACGAAAACATTTGCATTAGAGGTGATTTCAATGCAATCTCAGACATGGAAAAAGATTATTGGAGTACCAAGAAAAATAAAACTAGGAAAAAGACCCTCCCAGATACTTTTAAAGAAATGGCACAAGAATTATGCCTCCAGGATGCTTGGAGGGAAATAAATAAAGAAAAAAAATAGTACACCTTTTACTCCAATCCACACTCATCCTGGTCCAGAACAGATATGGCCTGGATGACTACGGATCTTAGGAAAGACTTAGAAGAAATAAAAATAATGACAAATATTTGGGCAGATCACAGTCCAGTAAAAATAATTTGGAAAGGCTATCGGAAGAAGAAGAGATGGATGATGAATACTGAGATCTTGAAAGATAAAAACTATGTACAAATGATAGAAAAAGAAATGAAAATATTTTTTGAGACCAACATTAAAGAACAAACCTTCCTCCAGAACTTATGGGACACAGTGAAAGCCTATATAAGAGGCCTGACAATAGCATATTTGGCAAAGAAAAACAAGGAAAAACAACAGAAGAAAGACAATTTATTGAAAGATCTTTAAAAATATGAATCTGAGCTACAGAATGAACCTCAAAACAAAAGGATCAAAGAAAAAATAAATTTGACAAAACACAAAATAAATTTGATCACACAAACAGAAATAGCCAGGAAAATCAAATCAATAAAACAAAACTATTTCGAACACGCGAACAAGACAGGACGATGGTTGGTGTACAAATTGAAGAAAGAAAAAGAGAGAAGGACAATATATCAATTATAGGACGACACAGGAGAAATATATTATAGGAACAAGGATAAAAAGAACATAGCCAAAACATTTTTCCAAAAACTGTATGAACAGGAAGAGTCCTCAGAAGAAGACATCAAACAATATTTAATTGAAGCTGATATCAAAGAACTAGAAGAAACACATAGGGATCTATTGGACAGACCAATTACGATGACAGAACTAACAGAGGCGGAAAAAACCCCCCAAAACAAATAAAACCCCGGGACCGGATGGTATACCTGCAGAGTTTTACAAATCTTGCCAACACGTAACAGATGAAATTTTACTTGGAGTCTTGAACGATGCACTTCTGGAAGCTACAATTCCTAATTCTTGGACAGAGGCCATTATTACACTGATACCAAAAGAAGAGACAGACCATACGTATATTAAAAATTACAGGCCGATATCACTTTTAAATGTGGACTACAAATTATTTACATTGATTATCACAGAACGACTCAAGAAAATAATTAACAAATACATTCACTCCGATCAAAATGGCTTTATCCCAAAGAGACAGACAAAAGATAATATGAGATTAATAATGGACGTATTAGAATATTATGAAATAAACTCAAATAAACAAGCGGCCCTAATTTTTTTAGATGCACAGAAGGCATTCAACAACCTAAATTGGAAATTTCTTGTACTGCAATTGGAAACTATGAAATTCGGCGACAAATTCATAAATATGATAAAGAAAATTTACTCATCCCAAACAGCAAAAATAACAATAAATGGCGACTTGACAGAACAATTTCTGATATCAAAAGGAGTGAGACAGGGGTGTCCTCTGTCCCCCCTATTATTCATATTAGCCTTAGAAACTCTCTTAAAGGAGATCAGAAGAGATAAAGAAATAAGTTCTGAAAATCAAAGGAGAAGAATACAAACTTCAAGCCTTCGCCGATGACATGGTATTTATCATAGAACAACTGATAACAACTGGCACTAAATTATTAGATAAAATAGAAAAATACAGGAATGTAGCCGGACTCAAAATCAATAAACAAAAAACAAAGATACTAACTAAAAATTTCACTAATCAACAAGCAAAAGAATTAGAAGACCAATTAGATATACAAACGACAAAGAAGGTAAAATATCTAGGAATATGGCTCACCAATAAAAGTTCATCAATTAGGGAGGATAATTATGATAAATTGGCAAGACAAATTAAAAAAGATTTAGAAATTTGGAAAAAACTACAACTACCTCTTTTGGGAAAAGTCGCCTCAATTAAAATGAATGTTCTACCCAGAATTTTATACTTATTCCAAGTGATTCAAATAAAACCAGGGAAGAACTTCTTTAAGGATTTTAATAAATTAATAGCAAACTACATATGGCAAGGGAAGAAAGCAAGAATTAAAACAAAACACCTACAAGATACAAGAGAAAGAGGAGGACTGGCACTACCGGGCTGGGAGACATATTATAAAGCATCAGCACTAATTTGGATCAAGGAATGGATGGAACTCAAAAATAAAAGATTATTGACTTTGGAAGGATTCGACTTACAACGAGGATGGCATGCTTTTCTGTGGGAGGGTACTGATAAACAGCATAGATATTTTCAGAGGCACATTGTCAGACAAGCACTATATCAGACATGGCAGGGCATCAAAAAAATACACTACAATAATATCCCGGAATGGTTATCAACCATGAAAGCCCAGATCTACCCAAATACTATGGACACCACCAAAATGAGAACTTATAAAGATTTACTAAATAACCAAGGGGAACTAAGAACAAGAGAAGAATTGAAGGAGATGGGTATGGACATTGACTGGTGGCCATATCTACAAATAAAATCAAAATATAAGAAAGATTCAGCTCAATTCGGATCCCAAAAAGGCCAATACGAATTAGATAAAATTTTACAAGGATCACAAGATAAATTGATAAAAAAAAGTTTACAATTATTTATGAGGATACAAATTAGAAGAAGAAGTGGTCAAAGAAAATATGATAATTTGGGTGAAGAATTTCGGCTACAATATTCAGTTAGACAATTGGGAAAAATTATGGACAATAAATTATAAATTAACAATGTCGGTTCTGTATAAGGAAAACCTGTACAAAATATTCTATAGGTGGCACCTTCCACCGGCCAGACTGGCAAGAATGTTTCCCAACACTTCTCCAACATGCTGGAAATGTAAACTTCACAAAGGAACCTACTATCACATGAGGTGGACCTGCCCAAAAACAAAACAATACTGGCAAATGATCAGAACATAAGTAGAAGAAATCACACAACGAAGATTAGAAATGAGACTGGAAACCTTTCTACTAGGTATAATAAATGGACGATATGAAAAGGAAATAAAATACTTAATCATCCATATAACAACAGCAGCACAAATAATTTTTGCACAAAATTGGAAGAGTAGTGACACACCAACAGAAGATAGAGTAATTAGTAAGATCATGAAATGTGCAGAAATGGACAGACTCACAAAGGAACTACAAGATAAAAAGGAACACGATTATTATTTAGTATGGGAAAAGTGGTATACTTGGTTGAAAAATAGAAAAAGGAAAAAAGAATAGGGAGCAATTGGAATTACAGAAACAGGAACATAAATCACTAACGTAAGCTAACAGTGAACCATAAAGATAGATATATGAGTAAGATCAAACAAGGAAGAGTCAAAACACAAATAAGAACATACATTACTGTTACATACATACAAGATACATTATCTTTGACAAAATGTATATTTAAATTCTTTGTTTACATGTTTTGTTTTATATGTTTTGTTGTTACTCGTTTTGTCTTGTTTGTACTTTTAAACAAATAAAAATTTATTAAAAAAAAGAAATACGGACTTCAACTCCCAGAATTCCCCAGTCAGCATGCTAATTGATCAGTAAGTGGGTTCCCACACCTTACCAAGTTAAACCAAATAAACCACATTATGATTTAGCATGAGATGTGATATCCAGTCAGTATTCCTTCTTCTAAATGATTGAAACTAGTCTTGTTTTCCTTACACAGGAGAGCCACTAATCTCCAGGAAGTTCCTCATGGAGGATGGGCTTGAATGGCTTTTCGTGGGGAAGTCAGCATTAAAGATTCTGCAGCCCAACCTAATCAGGTAAAATGAATTATATGAACTAGGATTATCACCCAATTTTATTGAAACTTGATGATGCCATAGTTCAATTTACTATTGTAGAAGAAAATAGATATCATGATTTCCAGCTGGACTGTTTTTTTGCATTCAGATTGATTGCTGATGTTCTCAGAATTTATAGCTAATATTGGATAGATCCCAACTTCCCTTTTGTATGAATTTGTTGACTGTAATCCTAAATGCTTTATTAAATTATTGTCTCTTCAGCTGAGTTAGTATTTATTAGAGTTTGGAAACTTTAGAACTAGTCATGACATTTTTAATTATACAATGAATCAAGTTCATTCAGTGATAATATATATATATATACTTTATATGCTCCAAGATTATATATATATATACATATACATACAATATGTTTTTCATTTATTGTAAAACTTTGGGAGACATCCAAAATACATACAGTATATAACCAGATGTTTAAAGTGGAGGATATGATAGTTAAGAAACCAAGCTGGTTAGAAGGATGAAAAATAGCATGGATAATGAAAAAAGTTAGATCTGAAAATTCAGACAACTGGAGATTTGATGGTATTGTGAAGTTTCATGTTTCCAATATTTTCACAACTCATAGAAATCAAATCTTACTTTAAGGGTTGATCACAGCTGTAGTGTTCAAAACTCACATAACATAAACCACATGTAGCTGTTTTGGTTGAGCAAATCAAGACAATGGAAATCTGGATTTCCATAAACAAACAACAAAAATACGTTATATATATTTCCTCTGCACCCTTTTTAAAGGAAAACATGTGACTGAGGAAGTAAAAAGGTTCTTGTCCTCTTCTGCAGTTTGGCAAAGGTAGGAAATAAAGAGATACAGACAATTGGTGCATTTTCAGGATGGGAGGTCAGGTGTTTCTTTGTCCCGTAATGACTGACAAAAAGGCAACTTTTCCCTTGAACCTGGTGCATTGCTTGCTTTAGCTGCCTTTATTTTTCCTTTACAATTCTAATTTTTCTTTCTCCCCTCATGTTTATGTACAAGAGTACCTTTATACTACAGACAGATCTTATAAACATCCTTAGAAAATAAGAAGGGTGGGAGCTTCTATGAAATTATGGTGAATCTGAAGATGCTTCTGTGAAAATAGAGCTAATGACTGCAGCAATGAGTAACTATGAGTAGATGGGTTCCTCAGAAACACTCCAGCAAGGAGAGGACAGGAGATCACACACATGTGCTCCTTACAGCTGCTCCTCATGAGCAGACCACAGGACAGTAGTTTTCCATGAGCCTGAACACTGAGACAGAAAGGGATCAGCCATTTTGCTTGCAACTGTGGCAGAGCCTTTTAAGGACACTAAGATTGCAAGAGAGGGCTGTGAAGCACTATTAAGTGGTATATACCAGTAAGTCTAAATGCTATTGCTATAAATGCTGGCCAAAATATTAATGTGCATTTCTATGGTTATGATACAATGACACACGACAAACTCCTATGAACTCCTTGCTGAATCACACCAAAGTTACATTTGAGTCTTTGACAGTGCTGAACAAGTTCTTCCAATGAAAATTCCAAAATTCCAATATTTTCTGTATCTATATGTCTCTGTATCCATTTGGGTCTGCTTTGCTGGAAAAAGAAAATTTTATAAAAACTGGGGGTGGAGGGGGGATTCTGTAAGGGGAAAAAATAACAGCCAATACTTTTGTTAGAGTTAACCAAAGGCATGAAAAGGCATGAAAAAATTGTAGGCAAGTTTCCATATATCTCCCCAGTCAGATTATAGGAAGGAAAATTAAGAACAGTAAATACAGATATTAAAAGCATTGCAATAAATAGCATAAAAATAAAAAAAATATAAGCCACAGCTGAAGGGAGAATAAAAAATATAGTCTCTTCAACAATGGAGTCATCTAGACAAGTCTCCATTTAATAGATCTCCATTTAAGATCAGGGGTGAAATCCAACAGGTTCTAACAGGTTCTGGAGAACCGGTAGTGGAAATTTTGAGTAGTTTGGAGGACCGGCAAATACCACCTCTGGCTGGCCCCAGAGTGGGGTGGGAATGGAGATTTTGCAATATCCTTCCCCCAGGAGGGAAGGAATAGGGATTTTGCAGTATCCTTCCCTTGGAGTGGGAATGAAGATTTTGCAGTAGCCTTCCGCTGCCACGGCCACCAAGCCATGCCCACAGAACCGGTAGGGAAAAAAAATTGGATTTCATCCCTGCTTCAAATGTATGCTGATGAAAAAAGAAGAAGCTCTGTCACCAAACCCTGCATTTACAAACTTTGCAGCATCCCATGGTCCTGTGATCACCATTTGTGTACTTCACAACTGGCTTCCAACAAGCAGAGTTAATGAAGGACAAGGAAGTAAAATGGAAAGTTATGGTCACATGATTGCCCCGCCTTTGGTATAAGAGGAAGGGAAAAGGAAACATGGTCAGAATTTCAAGATGATGATGATGATGATGATGATTATTATTATTATTATTATTATTATTCTGTATAATAACGCTAGTATTTCTTGTATGCCTACTTTCTGACCAGGAGTTCCATGAGAACTTCAGGCCTGGTCATATAACCAGGACTTGAAAACCTTTTGGAATATTAATAGCAATGGGACCAATTGTAGGAGAAGGAGTGGCAGAGCCTGGGGTGGAGTCAAAAGAAGACTTAGCCTAGAATTGCTATATAATCACAAGTGGATTAAGTCCAACCCCTCTTGAATTCCGTTAATCCTTTTCTAGCACCAAAATAGTATTAACTAGTTGTTTAGATTCCTGTCCATAGCAGTAGAGGATATGACATCACCAAACCAGTTCTGCCCCCCTGCCCCCAGTGTCCCCCCACCCACGCGTTATTCTTACCTTTTATTTGCCCCCCCACCCCTAATCAATTGCTACCTCCTGAGTCCCAGCTGATGGCTAGAGGGAAAAAAATTGTTTAAACTCTTGCCACGGGGCTTCAAAGGGCCGCCCTACAGCTGATCAGTGTTAAAAGAAAACAAATGAGTAGACCAGTGCCTGCAAAAATACATGAGTAGATCAGTGCCTGCAAAAATACATGAGTAGATCAGTGCCTGCAAAAATAAATGGGTAGACCAGGGCCTGCAAAAAATAAATGGGTAGATCGGTACAGCTCTACAAGCAGTTAAAAGCCTGGTAGACCAGTACCTCTGCTAAATCCTAAATAATTGTCACATGACCATCAAGCCATGCCCACAAAATAAGCCACGCCTACAGAACCAGTAGTAAAAAAATTTAGAACCCACCCCTGGTGCATAGGCAGGAACAGTAAATCAGTTTAATTGACTTTAATGTGTGGCCTTGATCTTTCATGCCTGAGACTAGTATAATTTTGGAGGGAAGGATGTTCCATTAGATGGGCACCATGGAAGAGTATTTCTGTGTAACTGCTGTGTATTGTTCGGTCTTTAAAAATGTATTATTGGAAATGATATTTCAATATAATATTATTTCTGTAATTAAAACAGAATAATTAATATAGAAATTATTGTGCTAATTAATATTAGTGATTAATTCACATTAATAATAATACTATTTCTATAATTAATCAGTAATATTCAACACAAGCTTTAATTGTCATTAATAATAATTAATAGGCCCTTTTTCTCCAAACAAATAGGTATTCCAAACAAAATCCATTTCCAACAATTATGGCTAAGTTTATTAAATAAATATTAACATAGACTATTGGGAAAAATTAAAACTTACAAATTGTTAATATAAGACTAGAAACACCATGTAGTTAATCTGTTTGTAGACGAAGTGACTTTTTTTCTTTAAAATCTAGTCAGAGATTTACTGCAAGAAATAAATTTCATGCCGTAAAAGGGTTAGACGTTAATTTGGATAGGCTATCCTTTAATAAATTAAAGGATATTGATAAAGAGTCACACAAAACATCTCAAAGAAGTTCTTAGTCTTCATACTAGTCCAGTTGATTTAGGAGAAATTATTAAATAGGACTGACACCAATTAAATACGGTACTAATATCATGTTTCTGATTGAGATTAAAATGGAATTTAAATCAGGATTAAATTCTTCTTAATTAATTCCACTAAATAGCAATCCTGAAAGCAGGATTGCTGTTTAGTAGAATAGCTGCAGTTAAAATGTCTTTCTTCTTAAGAATCTGCTTTGGATGCAAATATTCCCACTATGAATAAGTCTTCGGCTTATGACCCCAATTGAGCCCAAAATTTATGTTACGTGAGACATTTGTTAAGTGAGTTTTGCCCCATTTCATGACCTTTCTTGTCACAGTTGTTAAGTGAATCACTGTAGCTGTTACGTTAATAACATGGTTGTTAAGTGAATCTGGCTTCCCCATTGACTTTGCTTGTCAGAAATTTGCAGAAGTTGATCACTTGACCCCGGGACATTGCAACTGTCATAAATATGAGTCAGTTGCCAAGCGTCTGAATTTTGATCTGTGACGATAGGGATGCTGCAATGGTTGTGAGTGTGAAAAAAGGTCACAAGTCACCTTTTTCAGTGCCGTTGCAACTTTGAATGGTCACTTAATGAACTGTTGTAAATTGAAGACAACCTGTACTTGGTTTCGTATCTTCATTTATAATTACTGTATTTTCATTTAAATTTAATTCTGAAAATCCGAGCATTAGCTGAAATAATCTATATAAATAAAATGAGTATAGCTGTTAAAGAATACTTAATTTTAAACATTATTTTTTTAAGTTTTTCAACTAAACTTCATCCCTATATTTTTAAAGAAATTTTTAAAAAAAATCAAAGGCTTTAGGCTAGAATTATCCCTGCATAGTTTATCAGGGCAGTGCTTTTCTTCTTGACAATGTGAAATAAATAGTGGTCATCTCAAATCCATATGGAAAAGTTTCTTAGAAGTATTAAAATGATAAAAAGAATAGTTGGCTTTTGACCTATTTATTCTGCTCCCGTTTCATAGATTTCTCTTTTTTAAAATATGCAGCTGTTGAAAAGGCACATTGAACATATGTAATAATCAAGGCATATGAAATTAATTATCAATGCACCGAGACCCTGGGATTATGCTGAAGCCATGTTATCTAGCTGTCATGCTATGCCTGTATTTAAAGAGAAAATGGCATAATGACTGATGTCCTCAATTTTAAAACATAAAACTCACTTGTTTCCCAGGTTTGTTCTTTGAAACAGGCAGCTAGTTTTGATTTCCCTTTCATGGAGATAACGGTTTGGTCACCTGGAGAGAGTAAACCGGCTGTTAAAAGTAGTGCACAGGGAGCCATCTTGTGGTGAACGTTAAAGCCATGTGAAAGGTATTTGTATTGATTTTGTGTGCACAGTTAACGAAGCTTTTGAAGGGCTCTCGCTGTTTTTATTTTTTACTTATTTCCCTTATCACTGTTTCCCTGATGACATTTCTACAGAAAGTTCAACTATTATTTATGTGAAAATGTTTTATTTCAACAGGGACATTGTGTGTTTGCTCTCTCTGTTCTGTTAATGTGATAGTAGAGGGAAATTGTGGAAGGGGTTTATAATAATCCTTGGCCTGATACATAGATTTTAATAATGATGATAGTGTCAGAAGTAGCCCCACAGAAACATGACGACCAGTTGGCTTCATGAAAGAGTGTACAGATAAGATACCAGCATGCTACCTTAGAGGATTAATATTCCATAATATATGATTGTATATTTGTGATGTCAACTCTAACTCAAATGTTCATTTTTATTACCAATGATTTCATGTTAACAGTGAGAATCTTCTTATAATTCGTTGGAGTGAATAAACAATGTTTGTGTGGTAAAACCATACAGTAAATGAAAATAATTAATCGGAGGAATAACTTAAATAACTTAAATTGTTCTATCTATCACTTGAGGTTTTAAAGAAGATATTGGACAACCATTTATCCAGAATGGTATAGGGTTTCCTGCTTGAGCAAGGGGTTGGACTAGAAGACCTCCAAGGTCCCTTTCAACCCTATTATTCTATGTTTTATGTTCTAAATGCCAGAAACTTAGTGAAACCTAAAATGTAAGCTCCCTTTTTTCCTTCTTCCTGAAAAATTTGCTGGAATAATCATCTCTCCCCAAACACACATTTTGTTTCTATTTTCTAAATAAAACTTTTCCAATCTGACATCCTCAGATAATTCCCAGTTAAGAATTTTGGGAACTATAATGCTAGCTATATCAATTATATTAGGAGCCTGTTGGAGCAGTGGACTAAAGCGCTGTTAAATAGCACTTAGCTGCCAGCTGCCTGCAATTACTGCAAGTTCGAATCTCACCAGGCTCAAGGTTGACTCAGCCTTCCATCCTTTCTAAGGTAGGTAAAATGAGGACCCAGACTGTGGGGGGCAGTAAGCTGACTTTGTATAAATATACAAAAGTATGAAGGCTATTGCTTAATGCATTGTAAGCCACCCTGAGTCTCCGGAAAAGGGCAGCATATAAATCAATTTTTTTTAAAAAATTATATCATTAGGAAACAAGGAGACTATTTCTATTCAACGTATATTATAGAATAATAAATAGGAAGAGAGCAGAAGAGGCTTACAGTCTTATTGGACAGACTCCTCTTACCTACCTACCTTCCTATCCACCTGTCATACAATTTTGGGGGGTGGGCAAGCAATGCTATGCAGGCTATAGCAAATGCACTGATGAGGTTATCTAGTTTGGGTAATGAAACGTCTGCAAAAAAAAAAACAAGCTCAGAGAGCACTAAGGACCCTTCATTTCAACCCTGAGCTACAACTATTCTCCTTCATCTGCAAAATATAGAAATTTAGTAAGAGATGGTAAGCCAAAGACATTAGAAGCAAGATATAAGGAAAAAATAAAACAGAGCTATAGCTAAATATAGTTAACTCCCAAGACCATTCACTATATTTCTTCATAGCTTTTTATCCTTGCAAATCATCCTTGCTTTCCCTATGCCCATAAACTGCTTCGTACATTTTTTCTTTCTTTCAGCTTCTCAGCTCTCTCTCTCTCTTTTTCATGCTCTCGTTGATTCCATCCAATCACAACTTTTTTTGAACTTCCTCTTCCTCTCAATCTATTCACACTTCCTTTATACATTTGTTTTGAGCATCAATAATTCATTCTTTCGATATCATTAAATCACCAGCTGTACTTCTTTCGAACTGTCACTCATTCCTGATTTAGTATGCATTCATTTGCTACCCATATATTCCTGACCCTATTTCTTTGTGTTTTAACACACACCCTTTGTGAAGATCCATTTCCTCTGCATTCAACTTACTTTTCTTTCTCCTCACACATCTTTCGCTTCCAAATAACAAAGTGGGGTCTTATATGCAGTTGTTTTGCTTCTTTCAATAAATATTCATTTCTTACAATAGCTCAGGTGATAGTTATGCATACTTTCTGTTTTTATCCTTTTCATTCATAATTAAATTGACATCTTCATTTCTTGTATCACCTCCACATCAGAAGATCAGACTATGGATCTGTTACAAAGATAATTAGGGGATTGGAGGCTAAAACATATGAAGAACGGTTGCAGGAACTGGGCATGGCTAGTCTAGTGAAGAGAAGGACCAGGGGAGACATGATAGCAGTGTTCCAATATTTGAGGGGCTGTCATAGAGAGGAGGGGATCAACCTGTTTTCCAAAGCATTTGAAGGCCAGACAAGGAATAATGGATAGAAATTGATCGAGGAGAGATTCAATCTGGAAATAAGGAGAAATTTTCTGGCAGTTAGTACAATCAACCAATGGAACAGGTTGCCTTCAGAGGTTGTGGGAGCTTCAGCCTTAGTCATACTCATATCACAAGCAGTACTATATTCTGTGCAAATGGTAAGCAAGCATGGTACCAATCAGTTTTTGCATAGTCTGACCATGGTAAAATCTAAATCTATTTTCACTCCAAGCATACTCACATTAGAATTTCTAATCTGGACACTTTCTTACCAGTCAGCATGCAGTTGCTCAAATTCCATCAACTAAGAATTTTGCTGAGACATTTGCAAGATATTACTCTTAAATCTCCTGATTTAAGGCAAAATGAATGCATTTCAACAATGTGGGTTTTTTTTATCCATTTTCTGGGATTAAATTATTTTAAGACTGGGTACAAGACCAGGGCACCTCTGAAAAGCCTTCCCCTTCCTCCCCTTTAATTAGTCCCCGACCCCACTCCCCACAAATAAAAAAAGGACCATATCTCTTTTGATAACTTTATTACCAAATGGCCAAAACATTGTTTTATGCAGTCATTCTTTCTTGCAAAGTTCTCCTCTTGCAATGTTTCTAGACATACTTGTCTACAAAGGAGAACTTTATGCTGGCTTTCTGTAATTTTAGAATTCTGACGTTCCAAGATTCTAAAACTTATAGTTAGAAGAATGCAAAACTGGTGGTTATTGGTGGGGAGGAGAAACTGGCTGTATGCATTCCTCCTCATCTCCACTAATCTTAACTCTTGCTTCTGAATTTGCAATTGAATCAGCCTTATTCTATATACCTTTCACAACACAACCTGTGCTGACTTGTGTTACCAAGAGTGACAACTTGTGTTGTCTTTTTTTTTTAATGCATAGAAATAATGACCTTGAGGAACAAGAAGAGCTGCTACCAAGACTATAGTCAGATAAAAGAAACCTGAGTCTGGGGCAGAACTGTAACCTGAGAAAGTATATCAGACAAGACTCTGCTTAGTTCTCTTTAGAGCAGAGGCTTCTAACCTGAGCACCAGGGATCAGTTCCATGGGAGAGAGGTTTTTCCATGGACCAGAGGGGCATTGTTTCATGTGCTGCCTGCATCTCATGGATGGGGCTTCACTTGATGGTGCGGCCCGGTTTCTGGCATGCCACAGCCTGGTGCTGGTCCACAGACCAGGGGTTGGGGACCTCTTCTTTAGGGAGGGAAGAGGAAAGCACATTCATACTTGCAAGATTCTTGACTATAATCTTATAATGAACGTAGCATTAGCCTGCATGACTTTGGTTCCCTATTCTGGTCTACCCTGGAGGGCTGATGCTTTTCGGCAATTAGAAAGGCAAAAACGGGGAGTGGAGGGTGAATAAAATAATTTTTGTAATGAGATTTATCATGCATAAAGATGTGTTTCTAGAGGTTTCAGCTCTTCATTGGGAGACAGAAAGGTTTCACAAGAGACAAACAAAATCAAGCTATTAGTAAAACAGCACACCGCTAATATATGCAAATAAAATAATTCTCATTGCAGAAAGTCATTGTTCAGAAACAATTATTAATCTAATTATCAGAGAAAGGATCACCCAAGCTGCATAGTGTCTATGAGGAATTAAAGACAATCATTACTTTAGGTCTGAGGTTTCAGCGAAGGACATTGTTTTCATTCAGTTATTCAACTATCCATTCAGCCCTTCTCTTTCCCTTACCTAATGACCTCACTTTAAGGACAGCACTGATCCCCATATGCAAACTGGAAAGTGTCAGAGAGACCACTGTAAAGCTTCCTTCCAGCATTGACCAAATTTCTCTGACAGATTTCTATAGAGATTGTATTGGTGAGTGGAATTGACAAGGCCCCGCAGGCTGCCTCTTCATTCACAAGGAGCCTTCCTTCCCCTTGTACACTTTATCTTGTCAGCTGAGATAAGACCTTGATTACAGTGCTTCTGTCCCACCCCTTTGTGGTGTCTTTTCCTTTTCTCTGCTATGCCTGCCTGTCTCCAGAAAGTAGAGGTGACATCTCCACATCACTTGTATCTTACTCAGGTGAACAGGGGATTTAAGGTAGAAGAAAGGCAAGTGGAACGACATCAGGCTATGTCAACTGCTCCCAGCCAAGCCCCAGCTTCTGTTTGTCTGCATAAGGGCAGATGACTGTGGGTACAGAGGCAGACATAATTAAAGCCCACGGAAACAGTAGGGAGGTCTCTGGCTGGGGAATGTTGCATTTGACTGTAGATGAAAACAGATGTTCCCCTCTGTGGCTGTTCTCTGAGTGCACAACGAACAGATGCAAAACAACCTTAAAATGGTAGCAAGGTTGTAAATAATCACTCCTAATTACTTTGCCAGGTAGCACCTCTGGCAACAAGCTTTCTCTTTTTAGAAATATTTGCTTTTTAAAAAATTATTGGTTTCTTCTCCTCCTCCTGGAAAATATTCTTGTGTTAGGAGGACTTGAAATAAACTTCCCCACCTTTAAATGAAAATAATAATAATAATAATAATAATAATAATAATAATAATAATAATAATTTTATTTCTATACCGCCCTTCTCCCGAAGGACTCAGGGCGGTGTACAACCTATTAAAAGCACAAGACAACATCAATTAAAATAATTTAAAATTATTAAATAATTTTGGTTCAGTTTAAAACCCCAAAAATTTAAAACACCCAATTTAAAATTATTATGTTGATAGCCCAGCCTGGCATAACAACAGGGTCTTAAGGGCACAACGAAATCCTGCAGGTCGGAAACACTTGAGTTCGTTCTCTCTCCCTTCCTCCCTCCCTCTCCCTCCCTCTCTCTCTCTCTCTCTC